>JAKUCV010001498.1:0-77620 GCA_028386065.3 Turnera subulata | reverse complement strand
CGGTGGTGGGTTGTGATAATAGGTTTAATTACTCACTTGCAACAGCCCTTCTTTATTCTTTTTTTACTTTTTCATTTAGCTCCTGAACACATGATTGACTCCTTGTTGTACTTGTCGACAACAAGATAATGTTGCGATCAACGTGCCATATGTCCCGGGATGGATAAAGATATTATTATTATTGGATGACAAAACAGAAGAGTAACCATTTTAATTAAACAACCAATAGGATCCTGCGTGGGAACTGAGTAAACCCTAAGGCCCGATTGAAGAGCATAGCTGGCAAGAGATTAAGATAATTTTATGCACAATTGCAATATAAAGTTCAGTTGAATCGGGAGCTCAGTTTGGCCCAAAAAGAAGAAGAAGAATCAGGAGCTCAGCTAAGTGGTCTTGGTATCATGGGCTTTGTACGACGGAAAAGAGGTTTTATCTAAGTGCAGCCGCTCAGTGTGCCTACCCTGATCCTTACCTTAACAAGGCATTACAAACTGGCCTATTCGACTATGTGTAGATTGGATTCTACAATGACCCTTCATGCGAGTACGACAATGTCAATGGTGATGATGTCCTCTTGAAGCAGGCATGGCACAGATGGTGGACCGCTCTATTAATAGTGGGAAATACAAACACTAAGCTATTTCTTGGATTACCGGCCACGCTTGAGGCGGCGCCCGGTGGTGGATACATCCCCGTTCATGTGCTAGAGAGGGAGTGCAGTATTTCAGGCTTTTTAAGCCCCAATATAGAAGAGTTTTGCTATATATGGGACCGACACCATGACAGGTCGAGTGGTTATAGGAGCCAAATCAAGAGCACTTGTGAGCCGGAGGATGCTTTTTCTGCTGAAAAGCTGATCTCCTATGTGTTTTAGGATTATGTCAATTACAACGTTAATCAACATGGTATGTCCACTACCATGGATGAATCATCTTATAAATAAGTGTACCAGATTTAGTCAGGGGCAGAGGATAAAAAAGATGATTCTTTATATGCATCCGCACTATTTAGTATTTACCCCTTGTTTGTACATTTGCAATCGACTATAAAATAATTATTAAGTTCGAAGAAAAAGCTAAGAATTATTTAATATTTTAACAAATGATACCGAAAACATATCATCAGTGTTAACTATTTATGTTTGTAGAACGGAAAAAACAAGAAAATCGTAAGGGAAAAACAGCGACCCCGAGATCACATATTTCTGGTTTGCTATTAAATGTAAATTGAAGCAGCAAACTAATTTCTTCAAAACGATATAGAACAACTAACGTAATTAGGAGGAACCATGAGTAAGTATATGCAAATTAATAGCCAGCCAAATTGGTATGCTTTGGAGAATTTTTTTAAAAAAATTTGTAAAGTGTTCTGAATATATTATTTTGAGGGACTAAAATGTAGTGAATGTCATTTTGAGAGACTAAATTGAACTTTGTTTCCCTCTTATGTATTATATATTATTGATACAAAAGAAGAAAAACTGATGAAGAACTAAAACTCGGCAGAAGATGAAGGTTGGGCTTCTTTCTCTCCTTCTCCATTCTTTCTTCTTCTTCCTCTCTTCATCACCATAATCCATCACCATCAACACACTAAACGCATCTTTTACAATACGTTATCAGCACGAACGTTCTCTACCCAGAGCATGAAACCAGTGCAAAAAAAAAAAAGGAGAAAAGGTGATACCTGAGTATCGAACCCAGATACCCCAACCACCACCGCCGCCGGTCGCCACTCCTCCACCGGCTGCTGCTCCGGTCAGCCCGGCCACCAACTCCCACAGCAGCTTCAAGACCCTGCCCTTCCATTTCTTTGTGTATGTGGCCTTGCTTTTGCCACCGAGGAAGAGCAGGAGCAGCACCTCATGGCTGCTCACCACCAGATCTGAGAGGTAAACATGTTTTTTTTTAATTGCATAAATTTGTTTGTTGGCCATTTTTGCTTTTAATAACAATATACTAGTTTGTGTGGTCGATGGTGTATACCTGAGATCTAGCTATGGGTGTTCTAAATTTATAGCTGCTTTAGTAGTTGGGTAGTGACAGCTGCTGCTAGAATACTGTAAAAGAGATGGGCTATAGGTAGCTCGAAATTGCGGTATTATTTGAAAGACGTTTTATGAGACGCCTGTTTTCTATTCATTGCTGCCTGTGTCTTGTCGTCTCTAGCTAGTTTTTAGTGTGTTTGATTTATGGGAATGTTGAAAAATCTCTCACTCAGTAGTCATAGAACTGTTTTTTCGATTGATGACAAGCTACTTGCTCATTGTTTGTTGATAGCACTGTAAAGTAGCTATAAGATTGGTCTGTACATTATTTCTTCTTATCTGTGCATAGTTGGTTCTCGACTCTTCATTCCATATCAGAAATACCAAGCTAATAGCTAATAAGATTGGTCGGGAAGTGTACCTATACATAAAACTATGTTTTGGGTTCTAGATGAATTAGTGTTTCATGTAATGGAAAGTTATGACTCATTCCATGCCAAAATACATAAAAGAAAACACGGAAGTTGGCATGTTTTCTTTTATGTATTTTGGCATGGGCCGTGGCCTCTTATCTGACATAAAATATGCTGGGCCTTGTAATGGGTTAGGTAATATGCTGGGCCGTGGCCGTGTTTTTTTTTTTCGGTTTGTCTAATTCTTTTATTTACCTGAAAAGCAAAGGTCTATTTAGGTACTTGCTTTTGATCAATCTCATGGACCGGGACTGTGTTGGGCTGAATATTTTGGCCCAGCTCCAATATATATATATATATATATATATATATATAATAGTAACCGGGTATTAGTATGATATATTATATATTATTGCTGAAAGATTTATCGAGTAAGCATATTTTATGTTTTTATTTAAATTTTGATTGGGCTATTAAAAGGCCCACTGCATTTATATTTCTCGTTTCTAATTTTATGTTTTGTCTTGGGCTCGTAAAAGGCCCATCAATTTTAATTTTCTGTCATTTTTAAAATTGGGGTAATTAAAAGGCTCCTGATTATTTATTTTAATTCAGTTTTTTTTATTTATGTTACTTGAATGGGCGGCCCTCAAAATTTCCGGAAGAAATTCGAATATGGGCATTAAATGTTGAACTGCATAATAGTCTCGAAGACTAAATGAAAGAGTCCAGCAGACTCAATAAAAGAAAAATGCAGCAAAGACCTGAAGATTTACTGCCAAAAGGCCCATTGCATTTAATTTTTAGTCATTTATTTTAATTGGGCTAATTTATATAAGGCCCATTACTTTTAATTTTCGGTTATTTAATTCTTCATTGGGCTAATTAACAAAAGGCTCATGTTTATTTCTTTCATTTCAGTCTTTAATTTTATTTAAATTATGTTATTCGAGACCCTTATAATTTCCAGAAGAAATTTATTATGGGTATCAAATGCGGACAGGAATTTACATGATAATAGTCTGGGAGACTAAATATAAGAGTCCAATAGACTCAATAAAAGAAAATACAACGAAGATTGGAAGTCTTACCGTTCAAAAGATCCTGAAGATCCTTCAAAGGAAAATCGAAAATAAAAGCTATTACCACCAGAAGATGGAAATTATATAACCACCAGAAGATGGATATTATACTTGTTTACCCTGAAGGAGCAATTCATTTTATATTCAATTTATTTTATGTTCAGTTTAAATTATTACGCAGTGCAATTTATTTTATTTACTTTTCAGTACTTTATAATTGTTTCTCGAATAATGCCTCAAGCATTAGTCTCGAAGACAATGCAAAATTGACATCCACAGGGGGAGAATTATATGTGTGGATGTCAATATAACATATTACAGAAGAGCATAAATCCGAATATGTTCCTGAAGAACGCATGTTTTAAATATGATCTAGAAGATCGTATATTTACGCTCTGTAAGAGCATATACTCTTGAAGAGTACAGACACCCCTAGTAATAAAATGAATTATTATGGATCCTGATGAATTGACTCTGATCTATTTCCTGAAGCGAATAAAACAGTATAATTATTTGTGCCTGTGGGCGTAAATGAGATAATAAATGGAAAAGGCTCAAAGCAAACATGCGTATTATTATTGCATAAACGGATACATAACTAGAGAACATTCAAAGAAAATGGTTCTCATACATATGTTTAAATAATAATCTATCTGTTGGGTTCAACATTAACCCTGAAACTCTGAGCCTCGCCATTAATGTTGACCCTAACACTGTCGTTCCAGGAGAACCACATACCACCCATGTTGTTTTCTCCAGGTATCTCAAACCGATTCGTTGGAGGAAAACGAAGT
Organism: Turnera subulata; assembly: GCA_028386065.3. Taxonomy (NCBI): domain Eukaryota; kingdom Viridiplantae; phylum Streptophyta; class Magnoliopsida; order Malpighiales; family Passifloraceae; genus Turnera; species Turnera subulata. The sequence continues at coordinate 73,344 of JAKUCV010001498.1, read as the reverse complement.
GGAATCACACCATGATTCTCTCCTGCTTGCCACAAAGTCTCAGTAATCAGTACCATATTAGGCTTGTACTGATTCTTCAGATCCCTTAAGTTACGCACAAAGTCTTGAGACCTTCTTGCTACACCCCTGCAATTCCACAGTAAAAGTCGTACCTTAGGCCATGTAGGTGGTAACCCAGTCACCCTTGGGACGCTACGAGCCATCATGGAAACCTGATAATAACTGTTTTGATTTAAAATTTGACATGAAGGCTCCAGCTGAAAATCCTGCAGTCTATTTGATATGAAAAACATAATAGAATTAACCGAGCCATAAAAAGAAGCCCTTAGATTGCTTTGGTCCTCTAGGAAGAATGTTTCTTCCATAGGAGTTACAAAGAACCTAGATGAATATAGTTCATCAACAAACACTAAACGAGGAATTCTCGCCAGATCATTCGGTAATTTCTCTTGCTGCTCATTCACCATACTATAAGCTAACATATTTCTTCTTCTTAAAGAGGCACCCTCAACAAAGAAAACAGTAGCTAGGGAAGGCATTTTTCCTTGTCTTGTTGATTTTTCTGAGTTTTCTGCATCTTCCTGTCTCAACCGTTTCCCCTTCTTATAGTCTAAGATTAGACAGCTAGGTGTCAGATTTTCAAATGTGGACCATTTTTCTATCTCCGAAAAGATCCAGAGGATTTTTCGGTACTTAAAACTTTGCATTATTTGTCAGTAAACTCCAAAGCTTTTCAATCTTCGAGGTTTTGCTTTTTGGAAAAGTTTGCCACTACTTTAATTATTGTCCAATAATTCTGATCTTTTTGACATCAGTGGCAGAAATACGACTAAAATTGGCACATAAATAACAGCCTGAAGCTGGCACCAACTTGAAGTTGGTATATGGACTTATTGTTTGGCATGACCGACCGGTTGGGCCATCCCGGGTCAATAATGATGCACGAAATTTGCTGGATCATTCATTGAAAAATCAGAGGTTTTACAATCAATGAATTTCTATGAGTTTGTTTGCTGCGAAAGTTATTATACGGCCTTCTTAAGATGAGAATGGCCTAATATCACCAGCAAGTTTGAGAATAGTTCAGGGACATAAACGCGGACTGATAAATCCGCGGTGTTAACCATCTAGGTAATTTTTACGATGCATCGACTAGATGGTCTATTGTGTAACGCAAGTTGGCATTGTGCGCCCTAGTTTAATAATTAAGCCACTTGCAGGTATATGTCCCTACTTATGTTATTAGACTATATGTCTAGATAATGCTGGTATGTTTCTTCAATGGATAATGTATATCATTGGAAATAAACCCAAACAGATCTGGGGCATATTGACAATTGATTGCAGGACCATTGATGAAATATCACTGTTTGAGAAAATGGTATTTTATATGCAGCAACACTTGAGTGCATCAAGCCAACATGATAAGATCTCCTCTTTAATTGATTAATGGTCACATAATTAGTTTCTCCTATCTTCAGACCATAGATTATATAGTATAAAAAATGCTCCACCACAGCATTGTTTTGTTGGTCCTTAAAGAAGATTGGGAATATATGTTGTGTATGTTGGGTATGTTAATTTGATAATAGAGTTTACCCAACATAAGGGGGAAAAAAAGCAGCTGGATCAAGATTCAAAATTGTTGAAATGCATTATATAAATGAATGATGATCCTCATATAATCAAAAAAAGATGATTTATTTGCAGAAAAATTGATACGTAATTGCCAGACACATTTAAATTAAGTGTGACTATTTACCAGCTGCAAATGCTCCTGTTTAAATTGATGTTCCTGAAGAACAATATAAGTATGCAAATGAATCTATAGTTTATACTCGGTTCCAAAATGAAAAGAAATTCTCAATAGAAAAAAAAAAAAGGAGCAAATGTGATAAGATGGCCCCAATAAGAAAATATGGTCTCCAGTAGAGGTTTGAATTAAAAGTCCTCTAGAAGAGGTTGATTCTCTGACACAAAGTGATAAAGTTCCAGAAGTAACTCAGGTACCTGAAATAAGTGAATATGATGAGATCTCAATTACAGTGTCAGAAGTAAGATGGAACCGACGAGAAATAACCGTCGACGGAATAGAATTTTTATAGCGCTAAATATTAAAATAGAGGATCATGAACCTACTAATGAATGTAGGTGCTGTATGATTGGCCAAAATAAAGAGATATAATTAAAAGTTGTGTTAGACTCGCTTGCGTAGCGAGATATTTGTCTGACCTGTAGTCCGTACACCAGATGGTGTAAAATTGATCGGTCGAAAAATAGGTATTTGTGCAGAAAATATAAATGAGATATAAAGCACGGTTGTACAAGGTTTTACCCGAACGACCTTATTTTTAATTATGAGGAGATACAATCCCCTGTGATGGATGCAATTATTTTGATAAGTCTGGCATTATATGAAAAGAATTAGAAATGCATCTAATGAATGCTTTTACAGCCTACTATGGATCCATAAGTTGTGAAATATACATGAAGATCCCTGAAGGATCCACGTTGCCTGAAGCAACTAATTCCCAGGAAATTACAAAAATTGAACCGAGTTTAAATCTTTTTGAGTATGGATAAATTTATGTTGATATCTATATATTTTGTGATTGGAACTCCTGAAGAAGCTTCCAAATACCGTGCTATTAGATTGGTCCTGGAGTACCCTGTCAAAGTACAATTTACATTGCAAGAAATATAAAGCCTGAAGCTTTTGACTTAGGCCTATTGGCATGATATGTATTTACTTTTATCTTCGGGGAATAACAAATATGTAATCCTGTAAATCCGAAAGAGAGTAAAGTTGATTTTTGCAGTTGTAGATCTCTTATTTAGTCCACACAAAGCACAGACGGACATCAACTACAACTTTACACATGATATTGCGATATCATCTGGGACTACAAAAGCAAGAAGGCAAGATAGACGCTCGAACGACAAAATCATGAAGATAATGCTGCTAACTCTGTCCAATTGAAATAATGATGTACCAAAAGTGATCAGACAAAATATATATCACCAGAAGCTGACAAGGACGATTGGCATACAACGATATGAAGCAATCAATGGAGGCCAAAATGAGGGGGAGTAATACGCACTGCACTCTTTTTCCCTTCACCAAGTTTTTATCCCACTGAGTTTTTCTTGGTAAGGTTTTTTATGAGGCAGTATCCCCAAAGCGTATTCTACCCAACAATACAATGACATTCAAAGGGAAGTATTATGAATATATTATTTTGAGGGACCAAAATATAGTGAATGTCATTTTGAGAGACTAAACTGAACTTTGTTACCTCTTATGTATTATATATTATTGATACAAAAGAAGAAAAACTGATGAAGAACTGAAACTCGGCAGAAAATGAAGGCTGGGCTTCTTTCTCTCCTTCTCCATTCTTTCTTCTTCTTCCTCTCTTCATCACCATAATCCATCACCATCAACACACTAAACACATCTTTTACAATATAAAGAAGGTTTTATTTTTTATGAAAAAAAGAAGGTTGCTTAGGAACTTGAAAAAGCGGATGCGCAATGTATGATTATGAACTCGTGGGCTTCCTAGTAACCCAAATTCACGTATGGGATTTCACGTTATTTCTATGGTCCAAATTTGAAAATCAAATTTAATACATTTTGGGTCGTGCTTGAACATATCAGCCCTTTTGTCAAGGTATATGCAGCTATTGCAATGCAAAAGTTTAGTTGGAGAATAAGGAGCCCAGTGGGCTTCGTGAAGATGTAAAAAACCAAACGTTATAGCGGAGATATGGCCATGACGCCATATGCCACTTCCGCTACGCGGCCCAAGCTACCTCTGTCAATAGTTTGATTCTTCTTTTTTCTTCTTGATAGTGATCAATAGTTTGATTCTGAAATAATATAGATCACTCCACGGTAAAAAATATATATATATATACCTCTGATGAAAATTTTAATAAGGAATGATTATCTATGTTTCTGTCTAATAGTTTTTGTAAATCTCGCTTGCACATTATAATATAGCTAGAAATTGTAAATACGCATCCAAATTTTAACATGTAAATTGTAAAATCTCTTTCTTATTTTTTTTAAATGCGAAATAAAAGTCAGATCAACTAATAATAGTTGGAGAGACTCTAGAATAAAAAGTCCCGTATAAATTAAGATTAAAGCAAACTTGTAAGATCAATGAGTGAGCTCGTTCAACTATGCAAGATGAGGTCAAATAAATTTTTTCTACAAAATATGAGGAGGAGAACGAGTCATCGAGATCAGTAGAGCTATATAAGTACACCTTTTACATGCCTTGTTTATCTAGTAGTATACATTAATCTCAATTGCCAACCAGCATTTTACTAAAAAATTGGGAGATTCTCTTCCCAATGAAGAGATAATATAAATATTTCGGAGTTGTTTGAGGATTGACATTTACTTTTGTCCGTTCCTATGCTTGGTAAATTAGAGGTAGCTTTATCTCTTACGTTTTTCCTTTCTTTGGGAAAGTTGCTCTATTCGGTTTTCACATCATCACATGCAATATAATTTTTAATTATAACCGGATATCATCAAAATAAAAAAACCTTCACTCGACTCATGTGATTCTACGTGTACCAAGAAAATAAGTGGTCCTTGCAAGTTACAGGTGCAAAAATATTAAAAATACGAAGCTTCAAATCTTACCGAATCGTGTTAAAATGTTGTTTTCAACTTCCTAAATCATTTAACTATTTGTTAATTCATAAATTTTCTTTGAGTTTCTTTTGATGTTTTGATACTGGCTTTAAACAAAATCCCCCACTTGGATGGTTCCATGTGCCTCGTCAAAGAATGGGGATGCTGGAAATTTTAAACGTGTGGTGTGGCCTGTAAGTATTAAAAATTGTACCAACATAGTACAGCGAGGTCAAGAAAATTCTATATGAATCATGCACAACTTACTTAGTGTCCAAATACTAATCAGTCGCTACTTTTTTCCTAAATTTATCGTTTTCTTCTAATTGCTATTTTTTAACATATCCTTTAGTTTCCCTGTTGTTTTTTTGGTGGAGCAGAATTAGGAAGCGTTACTTGGCTCCGAAGTTTTCGGTTAAAAAGCGATTAGGGTTTTTTGCATGACTGATAAGCCGCCTGACGGCGGGGGCTCACGTCCGGCGATCGGTGTGACCCCTGCAGAATCGGGTGATGAACGAATGGAGCTAGGGGAGCCCTCGGTTGATGCAGCGGCTGCAAGCCCCAAGTCTTTTCGTGATGTCTTAGGTACCAAACCGATGGCCTCTCCGTTAGAGATAGATACTGAACTTGAAGCTTTGGAGGGTGATGTGGTATCTGAGATGACGGAGCGTGGTCCAGTTATACGATTGTCTGATCGGTTCAGAGATCGGATTAACAAACAATGGGAGGATACAGTTATCGTCAAAATATGGGGCCATACCTTAGGGTATCGGATGCTATGTAATCGACTGCAGCGATTATGGAGCTTGAGAGGGGGTTTTCGCGTCATAGATTTGGATCACAACTACTATCTGGTGAAGTTAACAGACCATCAAGACTACTTACATGTACTCACAGGAGGGCCATGGGTTATTTTAGATCATTATCTAACCGTGGAATCCTGGCAACCGAACTTTGATCTATCCAGGCACAAGGTAACATCTATTGTGGCATGGGTTCGTGTGCCTGGCTTGTCTACTGAACTATATCAACTTGCCATCTTGAAGGAGATTTGCAATCGTATAGGCAGAATGATTAGAGTTGATTATTCGACCCAAAAGACAGAACGTGGCCGGTTTGCTAAAGTTGTTGTCGAACTGGATATTTCGAAGCCATTGGAAACGGAGGCCTGCGTTGATGGCGTCTGGTACCCTATTGTATATGAAAGCTTGCCACAGGTGTGTTTTAACTGTGGACGTGCTGGTCATCTCATGGTTAATTGTCCTATTGTTGTGTTCCCAACACCTTCTGTATCTGCAACAACACCACACCAGCCTATGCCCGTATCTTCCTCTGGTGGGATGGAATCAGTTAGTACAACCATGAAACCTGGCCTAGCTATTGCTGGAGTTTCAAGCACTAAATATGGTGACTGGATGTTGGTACCACCCAGGAATCGCCAACACAGAAAGAAGACGTCTGTGGAGTCTCAAGATGGCCGTAAGGATACAAATAAGGGGAAGCAACCAGGATCCCGTTTTGTTGCGTTGGAAGAAGCTGTGGATGTAGAAGAATTTGGTCCTGCATCTGTGAAGCTAAAAACTGCCCCCATATCGCTCTCAAATGCTCAAGGCTCTAAGAATGTGTCCACTAGCAAGCACGTGCCTCAGGCCGGGGTGCATGGAAAAACTATGGGAAAGAGTGTTTTTGGGGACGCCCAAGGGATCTACTCAGGTCGGATCACTGGTGGTGAATGAGGAATCTGATGGGATGTTGTCCAAACGATCACGAGGTAATACTGGGTATACTTTGACTGGCAAGGCGATTGTGCAGGAAGCTATAGCCAAGCCTAAGAGACAGGCTAAGTCAAAAAAAAAATGCTCCACAAGCTGATGTACAAGTGCCGATATTGGACAATATATGGACTGGGGTGCTTACTAAGGAGATGACAATTCCGGCAAGCTTTCAACTGAAGATAGGTATTTCAACTCCGAGACCAGAATCTAGTTCTACTAATGGGTTGGTAGAGAAGGATCCTATGGGAGATTCTGTCCTCTCCTCTCCCATGCAAGTTGCCTTTGATGTGAGGGGACAGGGCCATTGTGACTCTGTGCAGACGATGTCCGCCCTGAATCCGAGTCTGCAGCAGCCAGGTGTAGGGTTAGCAGCCGTTAGTCAAGCAGAAGGAGTCGGGATAACAGATATAGAGGATGCGAATGGCGATCAGGTGATGTGTGACTCTGTCACACCTGCTGGTCAATGATTTTTTGGTTATATGTAAGGTTTTCCCTACTTTCCTCTAATTATTTTATGGATTTTAATCACAAAATATTAGCATGGAATTGCCAGGGGGCTGGAGGAGAGCGCTTTCAAAGCGCGTTTCGTGATTTGGTCGGTACTCACAGACCGAGTTTAGTTATTTTACTTGAAACTAAGGTACTTTTTGCAATGGCTGCGGATGCTATCCGGGGATGTGGATTTGGTAGCGTGGAGGTGGTGGAAGTTCAGGGTCGATCTGGTGGTATTTGGATATGCTGGAGATGCGCCCAGGCCACTGTATCAGTTTTAAGGCAACATATGCAGTTTCTTCACACTCAAGTGCAGTTTGGAAACGCTGCTCCGTGGTATTTAACGGCTGTTTATGCAAGTCCAACGCCCTCTATTCGGCAAGAATTCTGGGATGCGAGTCGCTCTCTAGCAGGCACTGTTAATGGCCCGTGGTTTTTAATTGGTGACTTTAATACCTATTGTGACCAATCTGAGAAACAAGGGGGGGCGCCTGCTTCTATGACCATGTGTAATCGTTTCAACTCTTGGATTGCAGATTGCTCTTTGATGGATGTGGGATTCATGGGACCTAAATTCACATGGGAAAGATGTGTTGGGGTCTCTCGGGAGCTTGTGATGGAACGGCTGGATAGAGGATTAGCAAATCAAGCTTGGCGAACTCGCTTTCCTGAGGCAGTTGTTCGACATCTTCCCCGTACCAAGTCAGATCATTCTCCTCCCTTGGTTCAGCTGTGTTTGCCGACGGTCTCTATAAATCCTAGACCATTTCGCTTTCAGGCGGCATGGCTACTAGATACCCGCTTTCAGCAGGTGGTTCAATCAGCATGGCGTGGGGAACTATTCTTAACAGATGCTACCCATCACCTTAAGACTCAGTTGATTAAATGGAATCGGGATGTCTTTGGGGATATTTTCCGACGAAAGAAGGTGTTGTTAGCACGAATTGGTGGAATTCAAAAGGCCAAGGAGAATAGGCAGGCAGGCCCGTTTTTGTATGGCTTGGAGAAGGAACTAATCCTGGAGTTTGAGAATGTTCTTGCTCAGGAGGAGATGCTCTGGTTTCAGAAGTCCAGGAGTCAATGGATCCAGAGTGGGGATAGAAATACCAGCTATTTTCACACTTTTTACTGTTATTCGTCGGCATAGAAATCGTATTACCGGTCTTAGGATTGGTGATTGTTGGGTGGAGGACCCGGTGACTTTATCTGCCCATGCTATGACCCATTTCAAGCTGTTATTTAGCCGAGAGACTACTGAGATTAGGCCACTGGCGATTCGAGGGCTGTTCCTATCTATGGACCCGAGGAAGCTGGCGGACCTTGCCTCGCCTGTATCAGTAGAGGAAATTCATGGGGCTTTGAAGCAAATGGCTCCGTACAAGGCGCCTGGTGTAGATGGTCTCCATGCGGTATTTTTTCAGCGCTTTTGGTCAGCGTTGGGCCGTCGGTCTGTTCCTTTGTCCAGCAGGCTTTTGATACTGGTATTGTTCCGAAGGAAGTTAATAAAACTTTATTGTGCCTTATACCCAAGGTTGATCATCCAGAGGAGATTACACAGTTTCGGCCAATCAGTCTCTGTACTGTTCCTTACGAAATTTTGACGAAAGTCCTTGCAAATAGACTAAAACCTTTGCTTGACTCTTTGGTACTTCCAAACCAAGCTAGTTTTGTACCGGGCTGTCAGATCCATGACAATGTCATAGTTGTACAGGAGATTATTCATTCCATGAAAATCAAGCGGGGTACAACTGGATTCATGGCAATTAAACTGGACTTGGAGAAAGCCTATGATAGATTGAATTGGGAGTTTGTGGAGGACACGTTGAGGGATATTGGCTTGCCTTTGGTGTATATCAAGGTCCTTATGGCTTGTCTTTCCTCTAGTCAATTCCAGATCCTATGGAATGGGGAGCTTACTCAGAGCTTTATTCCTTCTCGTGGTGTTTGCCAAAGTGATCCCATCTCCCCCTATTTGTTTGTCTTGTGCGTTGAACGACTATCGCAATTGATTGGTAGTTTGGTGACGAATGGTGTGTGGAAACCTGTGAAAGTCAATGCCTCTGCTCCTCCCATCTCGCATATGTTTTTTGCAGATGATCTCGTGTTATTTGCTGAAGCATCCTTGGAACAAGCATCTGTGGTGATGCAATGCCTTGAGGTCTTTTGTGCCAGCTCTGGCCAAAAGATTAACAAGACAAAGTCAAAGGTCTTCTTTTCTAAGAATGTCTCTGATTCACTAGCTCAAGCCATTGCATCCAAATTAGAGATTGGTGACACATCTGATCTCGGGAAGTATTTGGGCTTTCCTTTAGTACATGGACGCCTTACTACGTCCACTTTTAGTCATATTACTCAAAGGATTGAGCAAAAGCTGGCTGGATGGAAAACGAACAGCTTATCATTCGCAGGTCGCCTTGTCCTAGCACAATCTGCCATTCAATCTATTCCGTACTACTCAATGCATGTGGTTCCCTTACCTAAGGGCATCTGCGACAAGGTGGATAAGACTACAAGGGGTTTCTTATGGGGTGGTTCAGGTGCTAACCGAAAGCCATCTTTGGTATCTTGGGATGTTGTTTGTAGACAGAAGAAGGATGGAGGGTTGGGACTCAGGAAAATGAGGCAAGCTAATGAAGCTTTTCTCATTAAGCTTGCTTGGTTTTTGATTACAAAACCTGACTTGCTATGGGTTTAGCTTCTAAGAGCGAAATACTGGACGGGGGACAATCTTATACCACAAGTCAAGCCTAGAACCCAAGCCTCCCATATCTGGCGGGGCATTTGTGATGCTTGGCCGTCAGTCTTGGCGGGTATCTCATGGGTGTTTGGAGATGGGAAGTCAGTCAGTTTCTGGGAGGATCCCTGGCTTCCTGGTGTTGGCAGGCTTGATATGATTCCTGGGGTGGTGGTGCCTTATGAGTTACGAAATACCAAACTGGTCGAATATATGGTGCTGTCTGGTGGCTGGAACTGGCCACTCCTTTACGACCTGCTGCCTGAATCGGTACTTCAGTATTTTTATGATTTCGAACCTGCACTATCACCCATGGCTGGTGATTCTGTGTTTTAGGAGAGTACGGCGTCAGGAGAATGTACAGTACGTGATGCTTACACTCGGCTCACCCCAGTCAATTCTATATCTGGTGACAGACATTTGTGGAGACTCATTTGGAAGTGGCAGGGACTACCCCGAGCTAGAACGTTCTTGTGGCAGGTGTGCCATAATGCAATTCTGACAAATCAACGTCATGTTCAACGTCACATGAGTTCTGATCCATTGTGTACTCGCTGTTATCAGGCTCCTGAGACCACCATGCATCTTTTACGAGATTGTCCTTCCACAATAGAGGTTTGGAGGCGCCTCTTGGCTTCCCCACCAGATGCACATTTCTTTTCCTTAAATCAGGATGATTGGCTACCCGCTGGCCTGCAAGGGCGGTTTTTGTTTGCTGGCTCTCTTCTCTCTAGCTTGTTATTTGGTATGAGTGTATGGCTTATTTGGAAGTGGCGAAATGATTGTATTTTCTCACCTCATTACCAACCATCGGATTCTGTCGCCGTGCATTGTGTTCAATACACTAGGGCCATTATCTTAAATTCCTTGACTATCTTCTCGAGTTCTGCCGAGTCTTTGCGTTGGATTCCTCCGCCTTCGACCACTGTCAAAGTCAATGTAGATGCGGCGGTATGTCTACTTACTGGGATCTGTGCTGTAGGTGGTGTGGCTCGGGATAGCGCGGGACGATGGAGGAAAGGATTCAGTTTTCGATTGACAGACTGTAGTACTGCTATGGCTGAGTTGCAGGCGATGATACATGGTTTTCGTTTGGCGGAAGCTCTTGGTACTAGGCGGGTGATTAATGAATCAGACTACAAGGAGCTTGTTGAGGTGCTTAATAATCTTATTCTCAGTCGTTGGCGGTCACACAACTTGATGATGGAAGTGCGGTCACTAGCTGCTTCCTTTGAACAATGTTCATTTCAGTTTGCTGTTAGAGAATGTAACCAGGTGGCTGACTTATTAGCTCACTTAGGGCTTCGTTCATCTTTTCTTTGCCATTATTTAGATCATCCCCCTCCGGGATGTGCTCGACTATTGCATGAGGATGCATGTTCCTCTATTGGTACTTCTGATTAATTAATATCATGCTCATCTCATTACCAAAAAAAAAAATTAGATATAATTTAATTAATTATGATATTTTCTCCGGCTAATTTAATTACATTATCTTGATACCTGTACCCTCAGCTTAATTTATTTCATAAACCCCCCTGTGGCCCTGTTCAAGTCACTTCCTTGCTATTTGATGATGTTTTTTTTTTTTATGCTAACCAAGATTTTTATTGATGAGGGATGGAATTTGGTCTATTTGATGATGTAATGGTAAGAATAAGATCTTCTTCCCAAACCTGTCTCACAAATTTCTAATCTAAAGTAGAACGGGATTTGATTTACAACTGTTTGTCCTGTATCTATTATCGCTACCGAAAAGATGGAGCATTATATGAATGGAAATTGGCATTAATCGCTGCAACATTATGCAATAATCATGATATTGTTGGGGCATATTTTCTTTTTTTTTGGGGAAAAGAGCAGTCTTTATTGACTAAACTATGGTGTACATAGTACGTGGAACAGGTATTCCACTGAGATCATTTGTAAGAAAAGCAGGACAGGCCCCTGGAGGCTGCACTAAATGCGAAACACCAAGTGGAAAAGAAAAGCTAAATATTCTGCAGTCCAGTTTGCTTCCCGGTACACATGACGAAGCTGGATATGCCAGGGACGATGTAGAAGCTCCTGCACGGCACAAAGCAATGTTGCATTTCGTTTACACCGAACATCAGTGTGCAGTAAGTACTGCACAACATTAGCTGCATCAATCTCGACCTCAACTTGATGGAACCCCATCTCCCAAGTCCTGGAGAGGCCAACAAAGAGACCCCACAGTTGGGCTGTGGTAGGCGAGCACTGCCCAAGATTGAAATAGAATCCAGAAATCCATTCACCATCCTCATTACGAAGAACCCCACCTGCAGCTGCCTCCATCGTTTGTAACTTCACCGCACCATCAGAATTTAGCTTGACCCATCCCATATGTGGGCAAGACCAATGGACCATTGTAGACTGAATCGGTTGTCCTCCAAGATTAATTCACCTTGCCTTCCGAATAGATGCCATATACTCAAAGGCTAGCCTCAGAATGAAAGCACTTGGATTGAAGGGAGCCTCCATCTCTGGGTCAAAGACTTGAGCATTGCGCTATAGCCAAATACACCAACAAGCCACCCCAAAAAGTACATCCCACAGGAAATTAGCATGCACCACATGGTGACATCTCATATTCACCAACAACCAATCACTTATAGAGAAAAGAAAGAACTAGGCAAAAAGGAGCTGAAGCTCACCCATATATCACGAGCCCAAGGGCAGTCACGAACAAGGTGCAAAGAAGACTCAGCAGCCGAATGACAGATGGGACACCAGGGATCAACAGACAGATGTCGACGAACTCTTGTAACATTCGTCATTACTGCATCCCTAGCGAGCAACCATAAGAAACTAGCAATCTTGGGCTGCCCCTGCCACCTCCATATCAGCCCTCAAAGGGGAAAGGGGGTAAGCATCGGTCCTGCTGAGATGAGAGAATAAGCCGAGCTTGTGGAGAAGTCACCTGAAGGCGTCAGACTCCAAAATACAGAATCAGGCCCAGCACCAGGCCGTCGAACAACAGTGGCCGCAATGCGCAGGAAAATTGAAGAGGGGAGAAAGGCTTGAAATCGTGCCCAGTACCAACCTCCAGACGGAGAAATGTAGTTAATAACAGGTTCCAAAACCCAATTATCTGGGACTAGTAATAAAGCCTGCTCCCACAACGGGCCAACTCCCTCCACCCAGGAGTCAAGCCAAAACTGAACTCTTTGGCCATCCCCGAGAATCCATTCTGCACCTTTTATGATGATTGGCCATGATTTGGAAATCCCCCTCCATAAAGAAGAACAGTTGTTGGTTGGCAAAGTAGCTGGGAAAAACTCAAAGGAACCAAGATATTTGGCCCGGAGGATAGCTACCCATAATGCATTTGGTTGAGTGAGAAGGCCCCAGCCAAGCTTAGCAAGCATCTCCTCATTCTGAAACTCCATTTGCTTCAAACATAACCCACCAAGCTGTTTCGGCAACGGGCCCGGTCTATTGTTGGTACCCATATTGATTCAATGGAAATATTGGAGTCATTGATTGATATGCATCCACACTGTTGATTGTATTCGGGCCTCTTTTGTAGTCATAAGGTCTCTTTTGTTGACTTGTATTTCATGGAATTATAGTTGTCAACCGAGTCCGCCTCTCTCGAGAAAATTCACTGTGGATCCGGTCATCACTTGTCACTCAGACATGTAATCCTTGATTCCCTTCATTAAAGTCGATAGGCTACCTCCTCATTGGTCATACGAGTATACCCAGCCTGAGTGGTCTCGATCTTGCCTAAGCTTCATGGTCTCAGTATTTTTTTTGCCTATGGTTGCTAGTCCCACAAAAAAAAAGAAAAAAAAGAAAAAAAGAAAAAAGAGAGAAATCTGCTAGGTTGAAAACCCGGAAGGGCGGCTTAGGCAAAAGTTAAGACAAGCCTGCTAGGTTGAAAACCCGAGAGGGCAGCCTAGGCAAAAGTTAAGGCCAAACTGAAAGTGGGGTAGTAGCCAATGACAACAAAGAGACATCTACATGCTAGATCACATTGCTCTGGCAATTCCCGAACCACCCGGTTTCAGCAAAAAGGGTTTATAAGCACCTAGGCACGTTGCCTCCATATATTTTTGAAGGGATATCCATTCATCCATCCACCTTGGCTTGATTGAACAATCTATCTATCAAAACCTTTTTTACAAGGAATGCTCACCTCTGGGGTCTCAGCTAGAATTTGAAATGAATGAGTTTATAGTCATTGGGAATTCTTCTCTTTGAAGCTTTTGTGTTTTTGATGGGATAACTCTCGTTTTCTCAAGTTGCTTAACTTTCACCCTGGCTCGAATAATTTTCAATGCTCATGCATCATATTAGGGGCATTTACACCCAAACACACCATGCAGAAGTAGAGAGCACTTGCATTCAAGAAACAAACACATCACGTAGAATTAGGAAGCACTTGCACCTGGAGAGAGGAAAGAGAGAAAAGGGAGAAATATGTCACAAGCACTTGCATCCGTAAACTCATATGTAGAAACTAGGGGCATCCCCATGCATTGAAAAGACGACACACTTCGACATGCTCATGCATCATTTACATGTAGAACATGGATTCCTTGAGAAAGTAGACTTGGTTGACGATAAGTGATCAATGAAAGTGATAACATCTTAAATTCATCACTTGATATAGACTTACATTTCCTAGGGTTGATGACTGGAGGGGCATGGCATGCCCGAATCTTCAGATGACTTTACCTGTAGAATAACAGGCATGCCATGCCCACACTCGAGATGTAGACATTATGATCACCCGCAGACCCTAGGGGCACGATGGTACCCGGTTTTTTATTGATGTTGGGCATTCTTGAGAAGATATAAGGCCCAAGTTTTTTAAGTTGTTGCTTGTTGTCTTGGGCATTCGAGGAGATGTAAGTCCCAACTTTTGTTGATGAGTCGAGATGTGAGCTTGGGCATTCGAGGAGATGTAAGTCCCAACCTTTGTTGATGAGTCGAGATGTGAGCTTGGGCATTCAAGGAGATGGAAGCCCAAACTTTTGTTGTTGAGTATGGGCTTTCTCAATAGAATGAGTTATTAGGGCAAACCCTTTTGTGAAATGATACTAGGGGCACGGTACCCAAACCTTTGTTGATTATGGACCGGTGAGCTTGAGAAATAGAGTAGACTTCCATCTGTGGGTAAGGGGCATGCTAAGCCTCCAATCTTAAGATCTCTTGATCCCCCTTTAGTCGCTTGGCTATATCCTCATGGATAAGATCTCTTGATCCCCCTTTAGTCGCTTGGCTATATCCTCATGGATAAGATCTCTTGATCCCCCTTTAGTCACTTGGCTATATCCTCATAGATAAGATCTCTTGATACCTCTTTTAGTCTCTTTGACTATGTCTCTCTAAGAAAGACAAACGATGGTGTGGAGGCGAAGCACCCTGGTTGAAGTGAGAATACGTAACCAAACCCCACTTAGGGTACCACGCCGATAGTGCATTAGAAAAAAATCCCTCTAGGGTAAGGATGATAGATTTTCAATAGAGAAAAGGAAAGTTTCCCCAAGGAGATAAATCCCGAACCTTCAGATGAGATGATTTCCGACAACCATGAAACTGGGATGAGATGATTCCCATAAATCGAGGGCCAATCCCTCAAACCTTCGGACTGAGATGATTCCCGAAGCAGAGCATGGGATGCTCCAAACCCTTGCCACACACCACGCACATTAATCATTCAAATTTGGTTGTTCTTGTCTTGCGTTGTTTTGTCCTTAGTCTATAAGGACTCATCAACGAGGGGCATCTGTGAACACCCAAATTTGACCCACGAACATTTCATTAAAATTAGATTCTAGACATGCTTAAGCTCAAGGTTGATGAGATGATTTGATTTTGAGTGAAGGCATGATAGGAATTTAACTTAGTGGAATTAATGTATTTTGATAATCTAAACCTTCATGTGTTTGATCCTAGGATTAATGAGATGATTTAATCTTAGGATAAAATGTATAATAAGGTTTATGTGCATTAAAATATGTTGCTTTGGGCCTTTTATTTGTTTTTAACCCAATTATATTGAGACGATTTATTCTTGGGATAGGAATGGATTTAAGGGTCCAAATTAATTATTCTCCAGAGTTTGTCCAGCCCATTAACACATTTCTTGCAGATCAATTTTAGCTCTGATTTTCGTGGAAAATCAGAGTTAATTATCATTTAAGTAGATTTTGTGTTTTTGGTATGATTTTGGGTGTTAATGTGTAATCTTTTGATTATGGAATGATTTGGGGGAGTGCTAATCAAGTAATTGAGTGATTCTGGGTAGATTAAGGGTTGATTACGCGGTAGGATCAAATCAGAGCTGGATTAGGGGGATTGAGGAGCAAAAAAGGAAAGAACGCACAAAACCGGGAGGGCTCGACGGTCATCACGGGATGGCTACCAAGCCCTGGCGGTCTTGTGGCCATGACTGCTGGTCACGGCGGTCATCCAAGCCATGACCGCCGGCCATGGCGGTCATGGGTGCCCAGGATCTCCGAAAATCTCCGATTTTTGTTTCTTTTTCGATCCCACGCGGTTTTGGACCAGATTTTCGGGTATAATCTTCACCATTAAGCAGGTCCACGCCCCTAGGCTTCCAAGAACACTATAAATAGGGCCCATCACAAAAATTTCAAAGGACACACAATCTTTCTCACATACACACCCATAAGCTCTTCTTGCTTGGAGAAACTCTACTTCTCCAAGCTTAGAAATATTTTCTAAGGCAGAAACTCTGGAGGATTTTTGTGGAAAGCATCAAGCAGTAATCTAGCAAAGAGAAATCAAGAAGAGGCTCAACCATAAAGCTAAGGAGTGGCAAGAAGGTGGGTGTAGAACTCAACCCATTGCAAGGAGCTAGAGGAGGGCTACATAAGGTAATTCTAGACCCTTTTTTAATTGATTCTTGGTGATTGATTGCTGGTGCTTTTGATGATGTAAGTGGCTACTGTGTGCCATGTTTAGAACTACATGGCTTTGACCCCGATCACTCGGGTACGTAGGTAGTCTCGTTCACAACGGGATGCAAGCCAAGTCTTTTCCTCCCCCCTTTCTTTGTTTTCCACACTTGCATACTTGCACACTTGCACAAGGCGCACTTTTCTCTTTGATTGCACAAGATTTCGGCCCAACATGGATGGGTGCCTAACACCTTCACATCCGTGACGAACCCCCGATCCCATATCTTTGGTTCGCCATGACCATGTTGCCTAAGGAGTCGTTTGAGGGTTTTTCCTAAGTTTTGACCCTAATAAAACTTAGGTGGCGACTCCAATGATATGGGATTGACCCGAAGAAGAAGGTGAAAGGGATAGGTGAATAGGCCCAAGTGATTTTGGGTCGGGTATTCACAGATTATTTGCTGGTTCAAAGATATACCAGGTGAGGATATAAACTGCGGTATGCCGCTTGTGATGCTCAAGCTGTTGTTTGAATTATTTGATATTGTGATCGTATTGCGGTTACTTGTCTTGGTATGATTTATTGGACTCTGTTGAGATTCATGTTGTGATGATTGCTTTGATTCTGATTTATTGAATTATGTTGTGATCTCTGTTGTGAATCCTATTGTGGTTGTTCTGATGCAAAATTCCTTGGTTGAGCTGCTGTGTGGTTATGACTCCTATGATTATTACTAATGGTTTGGATCATGTGATTGAACTCAATGATTTCGTGTGAATTTTGTGATTTTTGTTGATGGAGATTCTTGTGACTGATTTTGGTGAAATCCTAATGATTCACGGTTTGTTGTTGATATTAGACTGCTATCAGAGGTTGTGAGTCTGATAGCTGTGATCTAAGCTTTATGGTTGAGATTCAAGTCGTGTTGAGATATATTTTCCAGATGAGCTGTGAGGTCGGTTGCCTGCTCGGGATCTGTGATTATGGTGGTATACTAGAATAGAATGATATCAGTCCTTAAGCATCACGTAAGTTGAGGTACGACCCGATGGTTTGGAAATTAATTTTGGGATGCTATGGTCGGTTACTTGGTTGGGGGATGTTTATCCCGGTTTGGTTGGGTTGTTATACCCGGTATGATATTTTTGGGACGTGGTCCCGGTATGGTGGTTCTTGGGTTGTTGAACCCGGTATGGTTTTATATTTTGGGACGTGGTCCCGGTTTGGTATGGTTTGGTTTGCTCTTTGACCTAGCATCCGGAATTAATTGATAACCTGGTACAACCAAAGCTGATCACGTGATGTTGACCGGAATGTGAAAGACGGAGAGAAAAATAAATAAATAAAGGAATACTAAATGTCACAGTTGGATGTTGGTACGGCCGGATGGTAGTTACTTTGTGATTTGTGATGAGATAGGAAGGACTGCGGGACTTCCGCCGGGAACTACGGGGCCCGGTTATTTGTGATATTTTTGGATTTGACGGGGAGTACCCTGGAGTTAGCTAACCTGGCTTCCAGGCACAGCCAACATCTGACTTGTGACAGGGCCCTAATAAATTAAATAACCAAACTTCTCAAACCCAACGTAGGATGTCTAGTAGCGGGTATCCTCACCAGGTTTTGACATATAGGATTTTAGAATTCTTCATGTATTGTTATGTGGATGATTTTAAGTGTAGTTTTAATCAATTAAATTTTGACATATGACCATGATGACAAATATAATTATCCAAAAAAATTAATATTAAAAAAATCCTGATAAGAATTAAACTCTCATCAGAAAAGTTTATGAATTATATCTAATAAGAATTAAACTCTTATAAAAAAAAAAGTCATTCAATATTATATATATATTGAATATATATATCTGATAAGAATTATATTAGTTTTAGATTGATAAACTTTACAACTGATAAAGATAATACTGTTATTCAAAAATAACCTTTTATCATTTTTTTATCGTTTATCTCTTCACAAATTTATTCTCCATCATCTCTGTTTAAATATAGGACTCTACCTGTGTATGTGAAATAATAGTCTCTGTCTGTGATACAGTTTCTCTATTCATTTATTCTCTTTTACTTCTTCTTTATTTTGTTTCTATTTGTATACACAAGGTCTAGATACAGTCTATGTGTGATATAGTTTCTCTATCATTCACTCATTCTCTCTTATTCTTCTTTTGTTTTGTTTTTATTTGCATACTTACCAATGTTGGTATAGTATTAAAATTATTTTGTCACCCTTAGTTAAACATCCTATTTATTTTTATATTTTTTTAATTTCTCCAATCTATTTTAATTGTTTTTTTCATTTGTGTAGGACAATAATCTTGTGGAATCCACGGTAAGAGAGCTAGTTTTTAATTATAACCGGATATCATCAAAAAAAAAAAAAAAACCTTCACTAGACTAATGTGATTCTACGTGTACCAAGAGAATAAGTGGTCCTTACAACTTACAAGTGCAAAAATATTACTAAAAAATATGAAGATTCAACCTCCTAAATCAAATAACTATTTATTACTTTCCTCTGTTCCATTATATCAGACTTTTAAGCTATTTGCACACCTTTTAAGAAACTCATACTTAATTTTATTAATTTTTATTACTTAAATGATCAACTTAAATTAAATTTAATAAATGTGGGATGGATATAACAAATAAAGGGTAAATATGAAAATGCCTCTTGAAAATCTAACTATGCCTTACATCTTGAAATAAAATGAAAACTCTTAAACGTTTAATTTAAGGAACAGAGGGAGTAATTCAAAATAGTCCGATCTCATAAATTTTCTTTTGAGTTTCTTTCGATGTTTTGATGCTGGCTTTAAACAAAATCCCCACATGGGTGCTACCATGTATCTCGTCAAAGAATGGGGATGGTAGAAATTTTAAACGTGTGGCCTGAAGTATTAAAAATTGCACCAACATAGTATACCTAGGCCAAAAAAATTCTACATGAATCATCCAAAAAAATACCTTACTTTGTTTTTATGCTAAATCATGCATAACTTACTTAGTGTCAGAATACTAATAAGTCGCCATTATTTTTTCCCTTTTAATTTATTGTTTTCATCTAATTACTCTTTGTTAACATATCCTTTATATAGTTTCTCTGTTAATAATCATAAAATATTTTATCCGGCTAATTTAGTTACATTATCTTGCCAGCTCACTTTGTTTCATGAATCCCTGTTCAAGTCACTTCCTTGCTATTTGATGATGTATTGGAGAGATCTTCTCCCCAACCCCAAACCTGTGTTACGAATTTCTAATCTAAAGTAGGGACTTGCCTTCTTGTTTTAAAAAGACAAATGAAGCATATATAGCTTGCAAGATAATAGGCACTCGAAATACGAGACCAGCGGGCTTAAGGATTTGGTAAACTGTTTGTCTTGTATCTATTATCGCTATCCCAAAATATGGAGCAATAGCTGAATGAAAATTGGCATTAATGTTAGGGAAAAACTGCAAAAGATTCGTGGAAAAATAAAAGAGTAAATAGTTTTTTTTGTCTTTAGTCTTTGTTGATTTTGCATATGTTGTCCCTCTTCGTTTAATTTCACTTACTATGTCTCTGAACTTACGATTTACCGGGCCACTCTGTCCATTTTACACCCTACAGCCGGTTGATAACGGTAGGGTTGACACGTGTCCCGTGGGGCCATGGCACTCACATTTTTTATCCTTTTTATTTTTTCCTAATTAATTGTTTTATTTCTTTTCTCTTTTTCTTTTTTCTTTATTTTTCTTTCCCCTCTCTATGATCTATCTTCCTCATCTATCTCCTCTCTCACTTTCTCTCATCCTCTCTCTCCCTCTCACGAGATTGCCGAGCCCAATTCTAGCCACCGCCCCAGCGTCTTTAGTGGGTGACGAGTACCAACGGGAGGGCAGGGGGAGGACGGCTCCCTCATTGCTTCTTCCGTCCGATTTGGCCATGATTCATCTGTTCTCTTTCATGTCGAGGCAGTCAGGGTCATGGCTTTCAGAGAATCCGGCTAGGAGACCCACGGCGAGGCAATGGTTAGGCTGCCATGGCGCGATTCGACGTTGTGTATTTCTTGGATTCAAACGCCGGTGCATCCTGTGCATGAGTTGTGGCAGTGGATGCACTTCTCCGGTGAACCGATTGTGAAGGAAAACAAAACGCGAGCACAGCTGCACAAGTATTGATATGTTGCCCCCTTTTTTGTTTTAAGTTCTTTTGCTTGGTTAATTTGATGTTCTGGGTTGTTATAGGTGCTCGATTGTTTAACTACAGCCGCGCCTCAATCCTCCACAACCGCCACTGCCACCTTCGGAGTCGAGTTTGTGTTGGTTGTCGCCTCAATCTTCTTGTGATGCTGTTCGCCACTGCCACCGTGATTATAGAGAGCATCAACCACCAAATCTTATTGCCGACTCAAACCCACCGCACCGCCCCCGTCAACAACCAATTCGCCGCCAACAATCTACACAATTTTACTGTCAATCACCGCCACAAGCACAACCAACACTGAAACAGCAAAACCAATCCAAGACCTGTAAATACCCACAAAACTCAATCTGTCAAGCTTTTACCAATCCATAGTTATGGTTTTGCTCAGTCATACTGAGTATAGCTTCGACCTTGAATGCCACCGTTATGTTGACGTCCTCTGCCTTCTACGGCTTCTGCCCTTGAGGAGGCGACCGGTTGATTGGCAACAGCAGCCTTGGTGGTGGGTTGAGTGGAGGCGACGACTTTCGTCATTGTTAGTTTCCTCGAGCACACGACCGGTTGAGTGGAGGCTATACGGCCTTTGTGGTGGTTTGCGTCTGCTTCAGGACGGAGCGACTTCTTGCAGCGCCGCCCAAGCAAAAAAGGCGACGGCGATGGCTGCTCCATGTTGATTGTCTTGAAGAGATGATTAAACCTTAGGGCTAGATACATAACTAAAAAAACAACGATGTCGTTTTAATATGTTACCTACCCGGGCTTTTTCTTTAGTGTGAACAGGTCCCACAGTCTTTTAACTCTCTTTTGCAAACAAATAATAAAAAAGGATTTATTTATTTCAAGGATTTTGAGAAAAAGGAAAAAATGATTAAAAAATAGGTAGAATATTTTTTTTAAAAAAAAGACAAGAAAATAGCACTGACATGTTCTTTTTAGCGATTTATTTTTTGGTATTATTATATAATCGATTTATTTTAATTAAAAAAATATTTTAGAAAGTATTTTAGGAAAAAAATGAAAAAAATTTTAAAAATGGGCATCTCATGGGCCCCACTACACAAGTGTCAACACCACTGCAATTCACTGGCTATAACTTGTAAAAAGGACAATATGTCCCGGTAAAATGTAAGTTAAGGGACAATATAAGTGAAAATAAACGAGGAGGGACGACAAACGCGAACTCGATTAAGTGGAAGGACATAAAAAACTTTTTTACCAAAAATAAAAGGGATACAAAGAATTTAACGTGGTTCGGCCTTAATCTTGCCTACGTCCATGATCTTCAAAACTTCCACTAATATAAAAATATTAGTCTTACAAAGAGAGATTTCAATCCAAAATAGTATCCTACAAAAGTGTTTCCCAAAAAAAATGCCCCAAAAGTATTTTCTCACTATTTTGTCACTCACTAAATAAGAGGGACTGTTTTGTCACTTTTGAAATTTAGAAGGACTAAACTTCTTCTTCTTAAAAATAGAAGGACTAAATTTTCCTTATCTCTCTCCCTCTCTCTTTTCCTCTCACTTTCTTCTCTTCTCTGCGTATTTCTTCTACCTCACACTCACCTTTTCTTCTGTGAGTTGTGTTTTGGCAGATGAATTCATTCCCTATATATAGGGAATGGATCATCAACCATGTCAACAAATGGGTACTTAAATTCCACATTTGGGTGCTTAACTTCCAACTTTGGGTACTGTTTTTTCTGGTCTTCTTTTGCAGCTTTGGGTGTGTTTTCTTTGACCAAAGAAAAATTCAGCCCACATACCTAACAATCTCCACTTTGGGCTGAATTTTGCTTAGTATTCTTCATATTTTTGTCTTCTTGACCCATATCTGCTTCAGTGTTCTGCATGCTAGTGTATGGCTACCTTCACTGCTACTAGTCATCATTGCAAAGCCAACCTTTCTCTTTTTTTTGGTCGAAACCGGGAAGTATATTAAAAATATACGTGAGCTAGGTACATGGTTAGAAGTCGGTAGCTCAAATCGACTCCTATCTTATACAAGAGACGTGCTGATAGCAATACAGAACCAACATGAGAATATATCAACATCCCGATGTACGGGACAGAAAAGCATCCAACAGACAGAACATCACATTATAATGACTGATGAAACAAGGACCAAGGTAGTGTGGTCAGCGAGGATGGAAAGTATCCGGCGGTTGATCCCCTGCTGCACTCGAGCTAGAAGCACCTGGAGAGAAGACCATACGATGGTCGTCTTCTGTAAGAACCACCGCCGTATGATTTTGGTGTTTACGGGTTCGAGGAGGGGCTGAGTGGATAAAATTGTTGGAAACAACAGGGTAATTGGCATTGGGAGGAATTGGGGAGTTGGCAGGTCCGGTGGAAGATTGGACAACATCTATGTTGGGCGGGAAGGTGCTGACATTAGAAACATCTTGGAGGGTTTGACGCTTAGGTGTATCTTTGGAGATGAGCTTTGAGAGTTTCAGAGGTTGGGATTTTTTGGTGGTCTGTTTGGCGAGTCGGGTAGCCAGCTTACTTTTGGACCTTTTGAGAGACCCTTCTCCTATAAAATCTTGAAGTGTAGGTAGGTCAGGGGTAGGAATAGGCTGGTCTTGGGGCTCGCTGACGGTTGGTGGGGGTGGAGATGGGGCAGTAGCAAGGGTTGGCACTGGGGGAGCAATGGGATGTGATTGCGCCATCGGGGTAGGAATGGTTGTGCCGGGGGTTGGCACAGCCGGTGGCTCCTCCGAGCGAGCACTCTCCAACATATGAAACCTATTAGTTGCATTTCTGGTATGGGGGATTATAGGGGGGGCCGAAGGGCCGGTGAGCTGGCGTCGAGGGAAACGGTTAGTCCTCCGGGGGACATTCATCCATTCACCCCTCCCATTAGTTGCCGCGGTAACCGACATTTCTGCAGTCAATGTGGGTGCAGTTGGGGGCATTGGCTCGCCTTTCTGAACCTGTGGAGCTTCCGGACAAGCTAAAATAGTATGATTTAAATGACCACAAATATAGCATATGTTATGCAGCCCTTCATAGGCAACCTTTATGGGTTCGCCTTCTAGGTGCACTGTACCTCGTAGGGGTTTGGTCAAATCAAGACATACAGCAACTTTAGCATATTTAGCTCGACTTGGGTTAGAAGAGTTACCGTCGAGCTTGATCGTTCGGCCCACCATGTTTCCAAGTTGTCTAAGAATTCTGGAGTGGTACCGGTTCGTGGGGAAGTCTGGGAACTGTACCCATGTCACGATCGAGTCGATCTTTCCTGTGGAAGCTCGGAAATTGGAAGACCATGGTTGCACACTCAGCACATTCCCGTAGATCATCCAGGGGCCATCGGTCAAGGCATGAATGTAGTCTTGTGATGCCCAGAACCTCACCAAGTAAAAGTTGTTCTCCAGGTCTAAAATTTTTATTGCCCCGGTTGGCTTCCATAGGGCTTGCAGTTGGGTGTGGAGGGCCTTGTAACCGATGGTGCGCCCATATAGCTTAACAACGACGGCATTTTCCCATTGTTTATCCAATCGAGCTTTGAAAGGATCGGATAACTCCAGATTGGGCACGCCATCTATGTGAGACACGATCAAATCACCTTCCTCGTAATCCACTTCACCCTCGATTTCCCAAGGGTCAGATTGGTACAAAGGATTAGGCCCACCAAAGAGGGAGTCTCGGTATGTAGGGCGGGTGTCCTCCATGTGCACATCTGGTTCGCCATTCGTCATATCCACGGTGGTAGGAGGAGCTGTCACTGATGCTGGGGTGACTAGCATCCTTGTCGGGGATGGAGAGGAGGGTCGGTTCCGGATGGCGGCAGTGGGTGTGTTGCCTCCTCGGTCGCACGACCTGGATCTCCTTCGGGGGACTGGGCTGTCGGTGGGGAGGGGAGCTCGGTCTGCGTGGCTGACTCTTCCTTCTTCAGCCGCCTTGCCTGTTGGTAGAGATGTCGTGGCTGTGGAGACTGAAGCAGCAGAACTACGCGACTCACCATGCTGTGAAGAAAGTGCTCGTGTTTCAGGGTGAGAGCTGGATAAGTGGCGCGCGTGGGCTGGAGAAGGCGTGTGTAGAGCAGTAGCACCTGCGACCTCCGCCATCTTCACCTCGTCAGTTAAGGCTGCCGGTGACGGATTGGGTTGTGGATGACTCTGCTCCATCTGATGGGTGATAGGGCGTCGACCCAAGGTGCTGGATTTGCTGCCGGCGTCCGTGTCCATGCCCTCCGGAGGCGCGCCAGGCCCTGCTGCAACCGGTGGCCTCGGAGAAGAAGATGGCACGCGCGCCAGAGGCGCGGCGCGTGGGTCCACAGTCCTCGTCAAGATCGAGTTGCCGGCACTAGGTCGTCGTGAGTTGGAGCTGGTGGATCGGTCTGGATGCGAGGCTTCACACGGGGCAAGGTCTAGCTCCTCATGCCATGTTGGCCCTCGCCGGAATAGATTCGGTGTTGAACGGGAAATTTTTCTGGGTATGTTACTGTAGCTGGGTCGGGGAGAGATAGTATATTCACAAAGCCAACCTTTCTCTTGTTGGATGCAACAATATTCTGTTTTCTGCCTAATACTGTACAAGCCTCATTCTCTATATTATTTTTCATTACCCTTCTAATTAACCTATAAAGGTTCTTCTCCATCAATTCCTCCTTCATAATTACTAAGGCGCCTTTTGTAACCTTCAAAACTCCACCTCGAGAAGAAATGCCACATCCTCTCGAATTAAATCTACAAAGGGAAATTAAATTTCTTCCAAGCTCTGGCACATGCCTCACATCACCAAATATCTTCACAAAGCCGTCATGCATCTTTATTTTCACACTACCAACACCATGAATTTTAAATTCATGATTATCTGCCAAAACTACTGACACTCCATTACCGCAAGGCTTGTAACTACTAAACCACACCTTATTTGCACAAATATGAAATGAACAGGTAGAATCTAAAATCCATGAATCATCAGTCTGATCACCTTTACTTTTTTGTACCAAGAAAAATCACCATCAGAGTCATCTTCAGCAATCGCAGTTTCGCCACACTTTTTGTGATTTTTCTTCAGTTCTTCCATATCCTTCTTCATCTGCTCACAATAAAATTGGATATGCCCCTTCTTGTGACAATAGTAGCACTCCTTATCATTATAATCTGTTCTTCCTCTCGAACCAGAACTAGAATTTTTTTCAAATCTGTTAGACCGTGGCGGGCCCCTATCACGACTAACTTCTGCTACAGCGATATCTTCACCTGTATCGCTACTAGACTGGTTCAACTTGAAATGCTCCATTAGTACTGCTGTCACATCTGCAACTGAAAGAGTCTGCTTTCCAACACACAATGAATTCCTCAAATTATCATATGAATATGGAAGAGACATCAACAACATCAGGGCCTTATTCTCTTCTTCATAGGTCACATCAATGCTAGCCAACTCCTTAATCAATTTATTAAATCGATTGATATGATCTACTACATGTGTACCTTGCTGCATCTTTAACTGGTACAACTCCTTCTTCATGAACAACCGGTTTGTAGGTGATTTTGACATGTAGATATCTTCCAATTTCTTCATCAGCTCCACCGGACTTGTCTCGTCCATGACACTGTACTTGACATCGGGTGCAAGAGTCAATCTGATGGTACTGACAGCTCGCTGCTCGAGCTCCTCCCAATCTTCATCCTTCATGTCCTTTGGCTTTTTCTCCTTGCCAAAGAGCGTTTTCATCAGCCCCTGCTGCACCAATAGATCTTTAATATTGCTGTGCCATAGACTAAATTCCTTCTTGCCATCAAACTGCTCCACCTCAAACTTTGTGCCTGAAACTGCCATCGCGAACCTTTATCGAACCCGTGCTCCGCTACCAGTTGTTGGGGAAAACTACAAAAGAGTCGTAAAAAATAAAAGGAGACACAAAAAATTTAACAAAGTTCGGCCTTAATCTTGCCTACGTCTACGATCTTCAAAACTTCCACTAATATAAAAATATTAATCTTACAAAGAGAGATTTCAATCCAAAATAGTATCCCACAAAAGGGTTTCCAAAAAAATACCCCAAAAGTATTTTCTCACTATTTTGTCACTCACTAAATAAGAGGGATTGTTTTGTCACTTCTGAAATTTAGAAGGACTAAATTTTCCTTCTCTCTCCCTCTCTCTTTCTTCTCTTCTCTTCGTATTCCTTCTACTTCACACTCACCTTTTCTTCTGTGAGTTGTATTTTGGCAGATGAATTCATTCCCTATATATAGGGAATGGATCATCAACCATGCCAACAAATGGGTACTTAAATTCTACATTTGGGTGCTTAACTTCCAGCTTTGGGTACTATTTTTCTGGTCTTCTTTTGCAGCTTTGGGTGTATTTTCTTTGACCAAAGAAAAATTCAGCCCACATACCTAACAATTAATCCCTGCAATATTATGCAATAATCATGATATGGTTACGCCATAGTTTCCGAAGATTCAGAAATATGTTACTCAAATCTGGTTTATCTTGGAAGAATGACAGTCTTTTTTTTGCCATGACTTCTTTTAATTACTTGTTAATTGTTATTTTTTTTTTAACAATATCAAACCGTTGTTAATTGTTATCGTGTATCTTTGCGTTCCAAATCCTCATTTTCTTAAGTGGGCTTCATTTTATTGTTGCCTTTCACTTTTTTTTTTTTGCACCGTAGAATTAATTTGCCATATTTCTAACCTATTATGCACTTAACACTACTTTAGGGGCTTAGTTACAACCTTTGGTTTGGAAATGCAGTTCACAGTTTCCTTTGATTGCATGGTCCGGCCCGTGAGGGCATTTTTATTTATATATTTCGCAGAAAAAAGGGCTAAAATAGTGTTATTCTTGCTTAGGCTTAGGTCGAGGTCACCTATTATATAATTATTTAGTTCCTGAAAACCCCTCAAATCTAAAGTGTCCAATTAAGATAAGAGTAAAGAAAACCATAGTTAGAAAGTAATGAAACCAGAGGAGACTAATCAAGCTCATAATATATAAGGAAGCATAGCACATAATATTAAACTTAAGAGATGATCCATTACTTTATTTAGATATGAATATTGTGGTAGCTTGGTAGTCCAAGTAGTCCACTTATACATCGGATCAATATTCAGTATTGTACGTACGACATGAGATAATTAACTTGGTAGCCCAAGTAATTTAAGTACATAGGTACCTAGGAGGAGTGCAAAGCTGGAGAGCTCTACACGACAGTTTTTATCCCGTCAAAATTAGATGCCTCGATGAATAAGAAATATTCAAAGTAACGAGGCTTAAAAACCTCAAGTGCCAAACGAGTTATACCATGTTCACTGTCGTAGCGAGGCCAAAAGAAGGATCCAACAGGAGATCCATCTTTATTAATGTTATTAAACACCAGGAAATGGCCGTCACTTCTCTTGTACACCCTGAATCTGGATGGTTCGAGGAAGAATTGGGGCGGAACAAGTTGTGCCAAATAGCTTGACCAGGTATAATCGTAACGATGCCCCCATGTGGTTTGTTGGACGCAGGGAGTAGCGGAAGTATCGGTACCCACAAAGCTGATGTATACTTCGATCTGGACGTTATTAATGGGAATAGTTTCCCCATTAGGAATTGTAAATTTTATTGGGATGCCAATATCACCCTCAGGTGTGAGAACTACTGCAGATGGACATTCTTCGCTCCCGAGTCTCTGCGGGGCAAAACCACCGAAGTTGGAGTTATTTGTTTTGGATACTGGTATCATGTAATAGGGAACGTTGGTGTACAACACATCTACGTAGCTGCTAGGATTAGCTGCATCTGAAGATGAGATCATATGCCTGGAGGCAAAAAGAAAGAGAGAGAGGGCTACTTGTAGAAAAGTGGCCATTGCTTTTTGTGAAAGATCGGCTAGCTTGCTTCTTCTCTAATGTTTTTGAGGTGGATGAACATGGCATGCAAAACCTGCCTCAATTTATAGAGCTACGAAATGCAGCAGGATCGAGACATCTTAATTAATTAATACTTAATTCTATAGCTACCTAAGTTGGCAATAATAAATACCAAATATTTAATAAAAATCTCCCTACCAACGTATCAAAGTAAAATCAACAAATACAAGAGTCAGGATATTTTTATATTTTTTACATAGAAATCCCTAAGTAAAAGCCCACTATCATCGGACCATCTTCTACCTAAGAAGTAAACCCAAAAAATCATATTACCTCATGCATAATCAAATCTCTTACATAGTGATCGATGTGTTACTTCATTCTTTTTATATCACTAAGATGTATATATAATATTATATGCCAAACAGATATACAAACAAATCAGATCAGGATATATCCTGATTTAAACTAGCTATCCTGCCCCTAGGACAACAATTACTTGTCGGGTAAATCGCATATATGTAAGTAATCGGGTATGCAGGCTTTCATGCCTTTGGGACAATAATTCAGGCTCAATAATTCTGGTAACTATTGAACCGAACCAACCCAAACGACCCGGTCCAACTATGGTCCAACCATGGCCTAACCACTAGCTCAAATACCTGGTCGAACCAGGGTTAAACCATGGTTTAACCACCAGCTCGAATCAGCAGTTCTAAGTGTGTGACCCTGTAGGCACTTGCAACGTTTGGCAATAATTGTAAACTCATTTACAATTATAAACAATGAGCGGCGTCTAGCAACACATCATTGCTACCCAAACGACAAGATCAGTACTGATTCATTATGCCTCGGAAACATGTCATTATCCTTTCGTCACATTATCAAGATTAAACACGAGACATGGAATAAGTCAATCTCGTATATGTTTAATCTAAGTTTCTTGATCTCCGAGTTAACTGTGTAAAACGGATACTAATGATATCACCAAATCATATAATCCGAGCATGGCCATGCACTTACAGTTCAACTCTATCAAGAGGCCCATCTGATAATATACCCGTTATAAGGGTTGGACGAATCCCATCTTGATCATACAAAACTCACTACACATTATATCATATACCCAATGATTACACTAAGGTCTACTCAGTTACGAATAGCCAAGAGTAATATCAAAGTATATGACTCACATGTTGGGAACCTTGATGATCTCAGGTCTAAGGACAATACATATAAGAACCACTAATGACAATCATATAACGTTCCATGTAGTGTTCTTATGTCGGGTCAGTCCAGACCACAAGTTCTCTAACTTGTACCCATATGTAGAATTCATATCTCATATAATTCTCAACATACGCTAGTCTTAATTTATTATTACAACCCATCCATAATAATAATCGACTAGGGACATTTTAAGAATATAAAATATTCTAGGGTTATAAATATGTGCAAGCATTTATCACATAAACATATTTATTGGAATAACCTTAATGTATATACATGACTATATACAATCATCCAATGATTGGCTTTAGGGCATATTACACTAACAATCTCCCACTTGCACTAAAGCCAATCATCCATGTATCTAATACCAATGGATGTAGCATGACCATCATGCTTCCGCTGTGTGAGAGGCTTAGTTAATGGATCTGCTACATAGTTCTCAGAAGGAACTTTGCACAGCCTCAGTTGTAGAGTCGGCAACTGTTTCTTGCTTGGAACTCTTCCAGCAAACAGCACCATCACCAAGACAAAACACATAACCTGACTGCGATCTAAAGTCATCCCTGTCGGTTTGGAAGCTAGCATCTGTGTAACCCTTTACAAAAAGCTCATCAACGCTTCCGTATACAAGGAATGCATCTTTAGTCCTTCTCAAGTACTTAAGGATGTTCTTAACCACTATCTAGTGACCTTCACCGGGATCAGATTGATATCTGCTTGTGACACTTAATGCATATGCAACATCTGGTCGAGTACACAGCATGGCATACATGATAAATCCTATTGTAGATGCATAAGGGATCTTACTCATCCGCTCTCTCTCCTTAGATGTACTGGGACATTGATTCTTTGAGAGAGATATGCCATGTGACATGGGCAAGAAACCTTTCTTGGAATCTTGCATGCTAAACCTCTTTAGCACCTTGTCAATATATGTACTTTGACTTAGTCCAAGAAGTCTTTTAGATCTATCTCTATAGATCTTTATGCCTAACACATAGGCAGCTTCTCCTAAGTCCTTCAATGAGAAATTCTTTCCTAACCAAGTCTTTGCAGACTGTAGTGTCAGAATATCATTCCTAATGAGTAGAATGTCGTCAACATACAACAGTAAGAAAACGATTGTGCTCCCACTAACCTTCTTGTAAACACATGGCTCATCTTCATTTTTAATGAAACCAAACTCTTTGATCACTTCATTAAAACGAAGATTCCAACTCCTAGAAGCTTGCTTCAATCCATAAATGGATCTCTGCAATTTGCATACCTTATTAGCATTCTCTGGAGTGACAAAACCTTCAGGTTGTGTCATGTACACATCCTCTAAAAGATTTCCATTAGGGAAAGCAATTTTGACATCCATTTGCCACATCTCATAATCATGTTATGCTGCTATAGCCAATAGAATCCGGATGGATTTAACCATGGCAACTGGCAAGAAAGTTTCATCATAGTCAATACCGTGAACTTGCTTGAAACCTTTCATAACCAATCGCCCTTTAAAGGTAATCACATTACCATCCATGTCGGTCTTTTTCTTAAAGACCCATTTTCACCCTATGGGCTTTACCCCTTCAGGTGGATCAACCAAGGTCCATACGTTGTTTTCATACATGGATTCCATCTCAGAATTCATGGCCTCTAGCCACTTCTTAGAGTCAGGACCCGTAATTGCCTGCTGATAGGAAGTGGGCTCATTCTCATCTATGAGCATCACATCCCCAGTATGAGTCATAAGATATCCATTTCTCTTAGGCTCATACCGAGTCCTATCAGACCTATGCGGTCCGTGTGTTACAGGTACAGGATTCTCACCCACAACAACTTGTGGTTCCTGTCCTTGTTCCATCTCAGCCTCTATATCTCGAACTTCTTCGAGTTCTATTTTCCTCCCACTGATCTCTCTAGAGATAAATTCTCTTTCTAGAAAAATAGCAATACGAGCAACAAACACTTTGTGCTCTGTGGGATTATAGAAATAATATCCTTTAGTTTTCTTAGGATATCCAACAAAGAGATATTTGTCCGATTTAGGGTCGAGTTTATCTGATGCTTCTCGTCTCACGAAAGCCTCACAACCCCAAATCCTCATAAAAGACAAATTGGGACGCTTCCCAGTTCATATCTCATATGGTGTCTTTTCAACCGATTTAGATGGAACACGGTTAAGTATAAATGCAGCACTCAATAATACATGTCCCCAAAATGAAGAAGGAAGGTTAGCTTGACTCATCATAGAACGAACCATGTCTAACAAGGTTCTATTCCTCCTTTCAGATATACTATTCCATTGAGGTGTTCCTAGTGGAGTAAGTTGTGATACTATACCAAATTCCTTTAGACGATCAAGAAAATTCAGTCTAAGTATTCACCTCCTCTATCAGATCAAAGCATTTTAATACTCTTGCCGAGTTGATTTTGTACTTCGTTCTTGAATTCTTTGAACTTTTCAAAGGATTCTGACTTATGTTTCATTAGATACACATAGCCATATTTACTGTAATCATCAGTAAATGTAATGAAGTATTGAAATCCACCTCTAGCCTGTGTTGACATAGGCCCACATACATCAGAATGTATAAGGCCCAACAAGTCTAAAGCCCTTTCACCTTTACCGGCAAAAGGAGCCTTCGTCATTTTGCCCAATAAACATGACTCACATGTCTCATATGATTCAAAATCAAATGAGTCTAAAAGTCCATCTTTATGGAGTTTAGAAATACGAGTCTCGTTTATATGGCCCAATCGACAATTCCAGAGATAGGTTTCATTAGAATCGTTTAATCTAACCTTCTACGTATTAATGTTATAGATTGGTGTTTCTAGGTTTAGAACGTACAAATCATTGCTCAAATATGCACTATTGAAATAAATAGAACAACAATTGTTCTTTATTACAAAAGAAAAACCTTTCTTGTCCAGACAAGAAACAGAAATCAAATTCCTGCTTATGGTAGGTACATAATAACAATCGTCAAGTTCTAAAACCAAACCACTCGGTAAGGATAGATAGTAAGTTCCTACGGCTAATGCAGCAACTCTTGCTCCATTTCCAACGCACAGGTCTATCTTACCCTTTGCTTATCTTCTACTCTTTCTCAGATCCTGTACATTTACACAAATGTCAGAACCACATCCGGTATCTAATACCCATGAAGCAGAGATAGAGATATTAGCTTCTATAACAAAAATACCTGAAGCGAAAGTCTTATTTCCCTTCTGTTTCTTCACCTCCTCTAGGTAATTAGGGCAGTTACGCTTCCAATGGCCAGGTTTCTTGCAATGGAAACATTGTCCTTCCTTTACAACACCACCTTTGGTTTTCAGCACTTGTGAAGAAGATGAACCAAAGTTTTTGGAAGATTTCTTCTTCTTGCCTTTTCCCTTTCTTTTGCTATTTCCAACCATCAATATGCTGTTGGATTTATTTACCTTCATCTGTTGCTCAACTGTTCCTAACATGTTAAGCAACTCAGACAAGGATTTGTCAAGATGATTCATATTGAAATTCATGACAAATTGGCTGTAACTATCCGACAACGATTGCAGGACTAGATCAACAGCCAACTCCTTCTGCAAAAGAAAACCCAGACCCTCAAGGCTCTCAATGTATCCAATCATCTTGAGCACATGAGGCCTGACTGGTGATGACTCAACCATCTTGCATTGAAACAATGCCTTTGAGGTCTCATGCCTCTCATGCCTAGCTTGCTCTTCAAAGAGCATTTTAAGGTGTTCGATCATACCGAAAACACCCAAGTTCTCATGTTGCTTCTGAATCTCAGAGTCCATGTTAACAAGCATAGGGCGAGCGACATCCAATGCCTCATCAACTTGCTTCTTGTAAGCATCTCTTTCCACCCTAGGAGCATTAGATGCCGGTTCAATAGGAACTGGCCCTTCAAGGACATACAATTTCTTTTTCTTGTTTAAGGACTATCCTCAAATTGCGATGCCACTTAAGGAAGTTATTCCCATTAAGTTTTTCCTTCTCAAGGACAGATCGCAGTGATAGTGTACATGTGTTTTGTGCCATGATTACTCAATAACAATGATCTACTCACAGAAATCAGAGTCATGCATACATAAAATCATTTAACAAGGAATTCTATTAAATGATACTCCTACTATGAATCAAGACAATGATAAGTAGGCCAAGATCCATATTTCACTACAAGATAAGTCAGCTTTGGCTGATCGCTTACATCATAGCTATTTAGGTAGACAACTCTTGCCAATTACATCTGTAACTTTTGGATAGTTGAGTGAACAATACTTGTTCTTATCTATCTCATAGACTTAGCTCAACTCTTTGCCTCTAAGTCCTCAATCCTATTGAGATGACCTAGTTAAGTTCAACCTATAATAAGCAGTTTGGATATTACAATTATCCCATCGCACCTTGCTAGGATAAACATTGGCACCTTGCTTTGGCAAAACCTACCAAGTGTTGATCTAAGCAATGATGAGTGCTTATCAATGGAAAGCAACACAAGAGGAACTTAATATTTACATCAAAACATTGCGTTCATACATCACATGCATATAATCAACAAATCATATATTGATGTTTCGTAAATTTACAAGCCCAAAAATACATGAGAACATCGATGTCTAACTTGAACATCGATGTTTTGAGAATCT
Organism: Turnera subulata; assembly: GCA_028386065.3. Taxonomy (NCBI): domain Eukaryota; kingdom Viridiplantae; phylum Streptophyta; class Magnoliopsida; order Malpighiales; family Passifloraceae; genus Turnera; species Turnera subulata. Next base: position 38,881 of record JAKUCV010001498.1, on the reverse strand, counting down.
GATTCTCCCAACTACTTGGCAGTGCTCAAGAACATCGATGTTTAAACTTCAACATCGATGTTTTGAGAATCTGGAACTCCAAACTATTTGGCAGAGCTCAAGAACATCGATGTCTAACTCTTAAACATCGATGTTTGAGAGTTCTGAAAGTTCAAGATTTCTGGCAATACTTTTGAACATCGATGTTTAACTTTTAAACATCGATGTTTGAGAATTCTGGAACTCAAGAACATCGATGTTTGATCTTAAACATCGATGTTTGAGAATTCTGGAATCTCAAACCAATTTGACAGAACTCTTGAACATCGATGTTTAATCCCTGAACATCGATGTTTTAGAATTCTGCCAAGGCCACTTTTCATGAGAGCATCGATGTTTGTCTCACAACATTGATGTTTCGAGATTCTGCCAAAGCCAATCTTCATGAAAACATCGATGTTTGTCTCACAACATCGATGTTTAGAAGATTCGGCCAAGGCTAATCTTCATGTGAACATCGATGTTTGTATAGCAAACATCGATGTTTAGGCCTTGCTGTACTAGAACGACAATCGTTCTATACGAAAACCGACAATCGATTTATCTTTGTCAAACTCATTCGACTTACTGCCAAGAACACCTTGATTGATATCACATACCAATCAAGTACTCGTTGTCAAAACACTTTTGACAAAACCTACTTCAACATGTATCACATATACAAAATTGAAATTCGACATATCACATATGCCAAATCGAACTCAACATATCACATACATTAACGTGAGCATATCATACATATGCACAATAAATTCGGTTTAGCGTTTCACAAAAGGCTCCGCTACCACTGTAAGTAACCAGGTATGCAAGCAAAGAAACAATATGCGCAGCGAAAAAACCCAGAACTAATGGAGGATCCATGTGAAACGGGGTAAACCGAATTACAAAAATTTCGTACCTGGTTTGGTTGAGATCTTTCACTCAACTGATCATACGAATCAGCATGAACGGGACAGAAATCTGACTCTTCTATGGTATCCACACGAACCATTGATGACTGTTAGCAACCGTCTCACGATCACTACACTAACAATCTCCCACTTGCACTAAAGCCAATCATCCATGTATCTAATACCAATGGATGTAGCATGACCATCATGCTTCTGCTGTGTGAGAGGCTTAGTCAATAGATCTGCTACATAGTTCTCAGAAGGAACTTTGCACAGCCTCAGTTGTAGAGTCGGCAACTATTTCTTGCTTGGAACTCTTCCAGCAAATAGCACCACCTCCAAGACAAAACACATAACCTGACTGCGATCTAAAGTCATCCCTGTCGGTTTGGAAACTAGCATCTGTGTAACCCTTTACAATAAGCTCATCAACGCTTCCGTATACAAGGAATGCATCCTTAGTCCTTCTCAAGTACTTAAGGATGTTCTTAACCGCTGTCTAGTGACCTTCATCGGGATCAGATTGATATCTACTTGTGACACTTAATGCATATGCGACACTTAATGTATAGGTTATGATATCGGGCAGTTTCCCAAGGAGCCGGCTTTGGACCGGTCATTGTCTTCAGAGTTGAGTAATCATTGTCTCCAAGTACTTAAGGATGTTCTGAGGAAGGATTTCCTTCAATATGTGCCTGTATTACTTGGTTGTTGTATTTGATGATTGTTGCACTATTGGTTGATGCATTTGTTGTGGTATGTTTCTGGATGTTTATCCCAGTGTCTTGATTGTTTTTGGGATGTTTTTCCCCGTGCTTTGAGTTTTGGATGTCTATTCCTGTGTCTTTTGGTATAAGTATAATGGAATAAATAATAAATTGTGATAAGGATGTCGATCCTTGATTTTGGATAGGGATGTCTATCTCGGTATTTTGGTTAGGGATGTTGATCCCTGTGATTTGGTTTGAATGATGATAATATAATTGTCACGTGGTAAGTAGTGGTACGACTCGATGGTTTAAGACTGTTTTGTGGTGGCCATGACCTGGGCTACTTGTGATAAGCATGTCTATACTTGGGATGTCTATCCCGTGATTATATTTGGGATGTCTATCCCTGGGTTACTTTTTTGGGATGTCGATCCCTGGGTTCTCTTGGATTTGGTCTGGCACCCGAAATATGTTGATAAACAGGTCTGACCCCTAGCTTATCCGTGACGGGGCCCGGATTGGTTTTGGACCAGTTTTGGGTCGTGTCTTTTGGTTTGGCTATTATGTTGTTTTCGACCTTGAGTAATTTATAGTGTTGCATATTGATTGTCTATCCTTCGTCGGTGAGCACTTCGGACTCACCCCTCACCTGTGGGCTTTCATCCTGTAGGTTGAGTTATTTGTGGTTCAGGTTTGATGCATACCAGACATGCTGCGACGTTATCCCTTGGACAGGACTCGGATCCATAGTTTGCATCAGTGTTGCATACTGTGTCTTTGTGAGTTTTTTAAGTCTTCCGCTGTGCTATTTATTGTTGTTGTTGAGCCTTGGGCCGGTTGTGATGTTATTGATGTTTATACTTTGGGCTGTTGAGCCAGAGTTACTGATGTATACACTGTATGATGGGCTTGGTTTGGTTGGGTCGTTACAGTTCCGACACGTGTTTACTGTGTATGGTAAATACGGGTCGGGGCGTTTCATTTTGATAGCGGAGCGGGCGTTAGGTCTTGTTGGGTAGTCATTGTGTGTTTGTTGTTCTTGTTTGCATAGTTTGCTCCATTTGTTTATTATTTTATATCTTTTTAGTTAGTGCATTATGGATCCAGTCAAGGGACGCCAGCTGTCGCAAAACAAACACATAAGAGGTAATTGATGCCATAGATAAGCGGAAACATAAATATTATTAATATCACTAATATTAATATTACAAACATTAAAATTACATTATATTATAAAAAAGACAATCATCTCCTTGGTACGACGTTGACCCTGAAGCTATTGGGGTCATTGTTAATGTTGACCCTGATGCTGTCGTTCTACGAGAACCACATGCTGACTGCGTTGTTCTAGCCAGGAAGCTCGAACTGATTTGCTGAAAGGAACCGAAGTGGGATGAGACCGTGATCGTCTTCAGGCTGCCATTGGGTCTCCGTGAGATGAACCATGTTGGGCTTGTACTGGTTCTTCAGGTCCCTCAGGGTACACGAGAACTCCTGGGAATGCCTAGCGACTCCTCTGCAGTTCCACATTAATAGTTGGGCCTTTGGCCAAGTTGGGGGTAACCGAGTGACTCTGGGCATGCTTTGAGCAGTCATCGAGAGCTGGTAGTAGGTACCTTGGTCCAGGAAATGGCAAGTGGGCTCTAGGTTGAATTTCTGAAGTCTTTCAAAGATGAAAAACATGACGGAATTGGCCGAGCCGTAGAAGGAGGTCCTCAAGGTGCCTTGGTCCTCTAGGAAGAACGTCTCTTCCATGGGAGTGACGAAGAACCTCGACGAGTAGAGTTCATCGACGAAGACCAGACGGGGCATTCTGCCGAGCTCGTTTGGTAGTTCCTCTGGAAACTCGTTGACCATGCTGTAGGCCAGCCGGTTTCTTCTGCCTAGGTTGGCACCTTCGACGAAGAAGACGGACGATGGAGCAGGCATGTTGTTTCGATGCGTGGTGTTTTGTTTTCTGAACGTGGTGTTTTCTTTGCCTGAGGGTTTTGTTTTCTCTTGGATGCTTTGTGGTTTTTGCTTTCCGTTGTTTTGCCTTTTATAGGAAAATGTTTATCTGTTTTTCAAAGTTTAGACCCCACCTATCCCCAAGAAGGTCTAAAGGATTTTTCGGTGATGGGAAAAGCAGATTTCCTTCACAAAGCTCCAAACCGTTTTCATTCTTCAAGGTGTTGCTTTTTGAACATTTTGCCGTTGCTTCATTTACTACTTCATCACTTTACATGCTTTCGGGTTACAAACGCAAGTGTTTTTCAGCTCTTTTCCATCTTACGATTTTCTAACGCCCTGGCTACCTTGGCGTTTCTTTTTATGGTTTTTCTATATTTTCCTGCATCTTTTATCACATGCATCCGTGACCGTTGAGGCTAGACTGATGGGACCATACCTCGAGTAGAGTGCATGTGCGACAAGCTTACACCTGTTCGGACATCATGGAGGGATACGAGACATGATAGACGTTTTTGGCTCATGCGGAATTTGTAAACAAGTGTGGATATCGTTTCTTTCGAGGGACACAAGACGTCCTCGTGATCGTCACCTTACGAGATAACAGACGTTTTTTTCATGAGGGAACCGACGTCATCGTTAACTCTGCATGTCACGTTTCTCGGGATCGAGGATGTTTAGGACCAATCTAGAGCGCCGAACATGAAAACATGCTTTGTTTAACTTCTTTATGTTTTGGCTTTGCTAAACGAGTTTTATTTTTAATTTCTTTATGTTTGATTTATATCCTTATTGTTGATTTTTAATTTGCTTTGAGATGTTTTATTTTTCTGTTTAACACGAGACTTCGTAACATAAGAGTTTTGATTTTAAAAGAAAACTTATTTTATTTATTCATAACAGTTTTACAACGGAGAAGAAGTACTCTATTGAGTTACATGCTTCTCTAAGTCTTTTACAAGCTTTTGGATATTTTTGACGTGGGGAAAGAGTTTCGTGCACACCAGTTCTATCTGCATCACCGCCGAGCTGACCTTCCTCAGTGAGGCATCCAGCAGCGTCAGCGTCTGCTGCGGAGTGTTGCTTTCAGCAGTTGCCTTGCCCATCCTATCATCAGCATCCTTGCGACAGGATGGCTCTTCCTTGCCGACAGGTTTCTTCTGCCGTCTTCGAGAGACCACCATATGTTCTTTGAGACCGATGATGTTCGTCTTGAAGCGTTTCTTCGGAGGTTCTTCATCGGAGCTTGTCGGGAAAGCAGTGCCACCGATATAGCTGTTGTCCTCGGAGTCTGAGGTGGTTCTTGATCTTAGTGGAGAGTCCATAACTGTGTGTGAGTTTGCCAGTCATGAGATTTGGTTCTTATAGAGGATGAGATATCGCTTAAGGGTATAAGCGGTATCTCGCGTTGAGTTTGGACACTTGGCAGAGTGTGCCAGAAGCTTATCGTGGTAGGACCCACGGATAAGACAGAATTTCGAGGACGAAATTCTTTTTAAGGTGGGTAGACTGTAACAGCCCGGGTAAAAATTTGGATTTTTACCGGGATTGTTAAAGTCGTTATATAGTGATTTACCTTTGAATTTAATCTTGGGTGATTAATTCAAGGTAAATTGGGCGTCGTTTTTCGTAACCGAGGTTTTTCCCGCGCTCGGGATTTTTCCGTGGATTTTTCGGGTCCCGGAATCCTCAGAAAAATCACATCGGAAAATAACTAAGTGGGTATTACAGTTGTTTTCAGGTCTGGACCGGGCTCGCTCCATAATGCAGACAGGCTGCATTATTGAACGTTCACAGGTTGCACAGTGTTTTCATCGTTATAAAAAGGAAGCAGGAGAAGAGAAAAAGAGAAGAAGAAAAGAGGAAGAAAGGAGAGGAAAAAAGAGAGGAAAAGAAAAAAAAGAGAAAAAAAGAAGAAAAAAAAAGAAATAGAAATCGGAAAAAAAAGAGAGAAGAGGGAAAATAGGAAAAAAAAGAGGAGGAAGAAAAAAAAAGAAAGGAAAAAAAAGAGAGAAGAAAAAAATAATAATAACAGAAAATGAAAAAAAAGAAAAGAGAAGAAAAACAGAAAAAAATAGAGAAAAGAAAAAAAAAGGAAATAAAATACACTGTTCATCGTCACCCGTTTCTCCCTTGCCACAGTTCACGCCGCACGCCTCCGCGCCGACTCTCGACACACCGCCGCCACCATCGAGCTCGCCGTGTTGTCGCGACCTCAACCCCGTCGCTCCCGTCGTCTTCCGCCGCCTGACGGGCCGTGACGCGCTGTTGACCCGCGAGCAGACCCGCGGATCCGCTTCTCCTCCGCTCTGCTCAGCCTCCTGCCGTCGCCGCACCGAGTTTCCACCGCCTATGGAGTCGACGCCTCACGCCGCGCTTCGTCGCGCCGCCGTTGCCGCTGTAGGTGAGCAATCCGATTCCTCTGGGCGGGTCACGACTGGGTCGCGAACCTGGTTGGGTTGGCTTTGACCGGGTCCTGTTTTAAATAAAAAAATATATAACATATGTATTTATATAATTACTCATTTTCTGGTAATTAATTCTGGAAAAAAAATATATATATACACTTTGAGAAAATTATGGTCAGTTTAATTCTGGTATTTTGAGAAAAATATAAGTATATAAACTTTGTTAAATAATTAAGTTATGTTTGGAAAAAAAAACTATTATTATTTGGAAAAATATATATACCACGGAAATATTTTCTGGAAAATTTATATAAATGTTATTTTTCCTGGAAAATTATTGTAACTGGTACCTTTTGGAAAATATGTATTTATGGTATACAAAAAATAATAGTTTTGAAAATATATAATTACGTTGATATATATTGATGGAAAAGTATTTTACCTTTGGAAAATATAAATATGTATATTTATAATTCGTATTTATTTTCAGAAAAATAAGTTTATATAATCATATCTAATGGAAATATGGTTTTCTAATATAATAATATTTGGTAATTATATTTTGGCAAGAAATATATTTTATGGAAATAATTTCGGAAAAAATACATATATATGATATAATTTCTAGGAAAATTATGTTGTTATTATTTTGGAAGACAAAGTATAATTACTCTATAAAAAATATTTAAAGGAGAGTTTTAATTAAAGTATGGTATCGAAATTATATTCGGATATACGTACGGTATAATATTTTCGGTAAAAGATGATAATAAAGGATATAAACCGGGATGGGTTTATTTCGCAGAATTGGCATCAAAGTATACCGATTATGTGCATTTATATGAGGATATTGTTTTGTTGTATAGGTTATGATATCGGGCAGTTTCCCGAGGAGCTGGCTTTGGACCGGTCATTGTCTTCAGAGTTGAGTAATCGGCTAAGGTGAGGATGGATTTCCTTCAATATGTGCCTATATTACTGAGTTTTTTTATTTGATGATTGTTGCACTGTTGGTTGATGCATTTGCTATGGTATGTTTCGGGATGTTTATCCCAGTGTCCTGATTGTTTTTGGGATGTTTATCCCCGTGCTTTGAGTTTTGGATGTCTATTCCTGTGTCTTTTGGTATAAGTATAATGGAATAAATAATAAATTGTGATAAGGAAGTCGATCCCTGATTTTGGATAAGGATGTCTGTCCTGGTATTTTGGTTAGGGATGTTTGAAACGCCCCGTCCCGTATTTACCGTACACAGTAAACACGTGTCGGAACTGTGACGACCCAACCAAACCAAGCCCAGCATACAGTGTATACAACAGAAATCCGGGCTCAACACCCCAAAAATAATAACGTCAATAACAACATAATCGGCCCAATGGCCCAACAATAACAAAATAATGCACAGCGGAAGACTTAATAACTCACAAAACACTGTATGCGACACAGATGCAAACTATGGATCCAAGCCTTGTCCAAGGGATAACGCCGCAGCATGTCTGGTATGCACCAAACCTGTACCACAAATAACTCATCCTACGGGATGAAAGCCCGCAGGTGAGGGGTGAGTCCGAAATACTCACCGACGAAGGAAAGACAATCAATATGCACACTAAAATTACTCAAGGCAAACACAGGCTAAATAGCCAAACACACCAAAACAAGACTCGACCCAAAACCGGTCCAAGACCAAAAAGACTAAATCAAAAATCCAATTCTCCAATTTTATCTTTCCGGGCCCCGTCACGGATAAGCTAGAGGTCAGACCTGGTTATCAACATATTTCGGGTGCCAGACCAAATCCAGAGAACCCAGGGATCGACATCCCAAAAATACGAACCCATGGATAGACATCCCAAAAATAATCACGGGATAGACATCCCAAGCATAGACATGCTTATCACAAGAACCCAGGTCAAGGCCACCACAAAATAGTCTTAAACCATCGAGTCAAACCACTATTTACCACGTGACAATTATATTATCGTCATCAAAATCAAATCACAGGGATCGACATCCCTAACCAAAATTCCGGGATAGACATCCCATCCAAAATCAAGGATCGACATCCTTATCTCAATTTATTATTAATTCCATTATACTTAAAACCAAAAGACGCAAGGATAAACATCCAAAAATCGACATGGATAAACATCCCGACCACAATCAAGACAATGGGATAAAAATCCCGAAACATAACACAGCAAATACAATACTCAATAGTGCAATAACCAACAAAACATAATAACCAAGTAATATAGGCACATATTGAAGGAAATCCATCCTCACCTTGGCCGATTACTCAACTCCGGAAACAATGACCGGTCCGACGCCGGCTCCTCGGGAAACTGCCCGATATCCGAACCTATACCACAAAACAATATATACACATAAATGCACATAATCGGTATGCTATGATGCCAAAACTGCGAGATAACCCATCCCGATTCATATCTTTTATTATTATCTTTTACCGAAAATATTACACCATACGTATAACCGAATATAATTTCGGTACCATACTTTATTTAAAACTCTTTTCAAAATATTTCATTAAAATATTATACTTTTTTCCAAAATGATAATTACCATATTTCTCAGAAAAATAAAAACATGTTTATAATTTCCAGAAAATATATACGTAGTATTTATCTTTTTCTAGATATATATAATAATATTTTCCAACACAAAATATAATTACCTTTAATTTTCAAAGTACATATATATATTTCCCAAAGGTAACATACATTTCCAAACCATAATAATATCAACATAATTCTCTATTTTTTGTAAATATTAATTATGTATACCATATATATCTTTCCGAAGGTAATTCCATAATTTCTTTTAGAAAAACAACAACTTATATATGATTTTCCAGGGTATATATATCATGGTATAAAACATAATAATAATTTCCAAAACCTGATATAGTTATTTAATTTTCCAAAATATAAGTATATATATTTTTCCAAAATTATATATTTATTTTTTTTAATTAAATCGGACTGGGCCAATAGTGCCAACCCAGCCCACCACATGAACCAGACCCAAACTCCAAGCAGGAGCCCAGGTGTAGGCCTACGCGAGGCCGAGGTGCACATCGGTCCAGCCCAGCCCAACCCAACATCACACACATCCCACACTCGCGACCCGAATGAGGCGTCGGGTTAAACCCGACCCACAGCCACGACCCGACGAGTCATCTTCTTCCCCAAGCTCACCTAGGCGTCGGTCGACGGGGCGACGTGGTCGGAACGGCGCGGGGGCGCGAGCACGACGGCAAAGAGGAGGCTAGGGCGGCGCAGTTGTCGTCGTTGGTGGAGGTCGTCGGCTGCAACAGAGATCGACTACGAGCTCGGTACTGCTTCGTCAGGCGGCGGCTGGCGTGTTGTAGCGGCGGGGAGCACGAGGGAGGAACGGCGGGCGGCTCTGCTCGCCGGTTGTCTTGTCCAGCCGGCGGCACGGAATCGGAGGCGGACGAGAGTGGCGTTCCAGATGAGGCTTTTTTTCCTCTCTTCTTTTTTTTTCTTTTCTCTCTTCTTTTTTCTTCTTTCTTTTTTTTTCCTCTCCCTCTCTTTCTTTTTTTTTTCCTTCTTTCTTTTCTCTTCCTCCCCCTTCTTCTTCACCGGCTTTAAGCTGTTTTTTTTTTTTTTTACTATTCGACATGTGAGCTTCAATAATACAATTATCTGGAGTGAGTCCGGTCCGGACCAGAAAATAACTAATACCCCCTTAGTTATTTTCCGGTGTGATTTTTCCGAAAATCCCGGGACCCGAAAAATACCAACTGAGGCCCGAAAAATCCACGGAAAAATCACGAGCGCAGGAAAACTCTCGGTTTTGAAAAACGACGCTCGATTTACCTTGAATTAATTACCCAAGATTAATTCAACAGTAAATCATGGTAAAAAACTTTTACAGTCCCGGTAAAAATCCAAAATTTTTTCCTGGGCTGTTACAATGTTGATCCCTGTGATTTGGTTTGAATGATGATAATATAATTGTCACGTGGTAAGTAGTGGTACGACTCGATGGTTTAAGACTGTTTTGTGGTGGCCATGACCTAGGTTACTTGTGATAAGCATGTCTATGCTTGGGATGTCTATCCCGTGATTATATTTGGGATGTCTATCCCTGGGTTACTTTTTTGGGATGTCGATCCCTGGGTTCTCTTGGATTTGGTCTGGCACCCGAAATATATTGATAACCAGGTCTGACCCCTAGCTTATCCGTGATGGGGCCCGGAAAGATAAAATTGGAAATTAGATTTTTTGTTTAAGTCTTTTTGGTTTTGGACCAGTTTTGGGTCGTGTCTTTTGGTTTGGCTATTATGTTGTTTTCGACCTTGAGTAATTTATAGTGTTGCATATTGATTGTCTATCCTTCGTCGGTGAGCACTTCGGACTCACCCTTCACCTGCGGGCTTTCATCCTGTTGGTTGAGTTATTTGTGGTTCAGGTTTGATGCATACCAGAGAGGCTGCGGCGTTATCCCTTGGACAGGACTCGGATCCATAGTTTGCATCAGTGTTGCATACAGTGTCTTTGTGAGTTTTTTAAGTCTTCCGTTGTGCTATTTATTGTTGTTGCTGGGCCTTGGGCCGGTTGTGATGTTATTGATGTTTATACTTTGGGCTGTTGAGCCAGAGTTACTGATGTATACACTGTATGCTGGGCTTGGTTTGGTTAGGTCGTTACAATTCCGGCACGTGTTTACTGTATATGGTAAATACGGGTCGAGGCGTTACAAGTAGAGACCCTCAAAGGGTACTTTTGAAATAGTACAGACCTTATATATGCGATTTACCCATTACTTCTATGGAGAGATCAATGTGTTAGAATGAAACTCCAATTAAACATACACACAAAAGAACGGATAATTAAGTCATCAACCAGCAGACTTGTTTTACTTCCTGAAAACATGCAAATCTCTTATAGGAAAAAAGAAGAAAAGGAGCTATTAGCACCGAAATAAGTCTTCGACGGATTGCAAAACTGATATGCACATACAACCACATCCACAAAATAAGTGGATTCAAATAATAAATCATTCTAGATTTATTTATTTTACACATGATTTAATATGCAATATTTTGGAAAACGATAATTAAGATCTTTCTTACATGGGAAACTTGGTCCGTACGCGAAATGGGCCTTGTGAGTGAGGTCAGCTGTGAGTGAGGTAAGGGGATTCAAATAATAAATCATTCTAGATTTATTTATTTTACACATGATTTAACCTGTAATATTTCTTTTTATTTAACCTATAATATTTTGTAAAACGACAATTAAGATCTTTTTTACATGTAGGGCTGCAAATGAGCTGAGCCGTTCGCGAACGGCTCGAGGCTCAGCTTAATAATAGCTCGTTCGAGCCTAGCTCGTTAAGGAAACGAGCCAAGCTTGAACTTGTCTGTAAAAAGCTCGAAACTAAATAAGCCTAGCTCGAACTTGCTGAAGCACGACTCGTTAGCTCGTGAGCATGGCTCATCTAGGTTTATTAAGTAACTTGTGAGAGATTCATTAGTCATGTTTTCTTAAAAAATTAAGCTTATAAATTATATTCTATTAGATTGAACCTTAGATGATAAAATAATTTAATTAGGTCATAATCAACAAACTAAAATAACTTAATTAGCTTATATTGCATTATATTTAAATGTTTATTTTAAAATCTTGAAGCTAGAATAATGATTTATTTTTATTTTTTATTGAATATAATAGATCTATCATCTTTTAAAAAATATTTCTATCACTATCTCATTAATAAAATACTTTTAATTTTATATGATATAATAGTTGATATAGTTGATTAATTAAATTATTAATTAATAATATATTTTTTTCATGACCTTTACTTGTAATTATTGGCTCGTTTATAGCTCAATAAGGCGTACTAAACGAGCCGAGCTTGAGACGAGTCTGAGCCGAGCCTAAGCCTACTAAAATCTTAATGAGCCAAGTTCGAGCTTAATATGTAGGCTCGAGACGAACACGAGCCGAGCTTGAGCTTGATTAAATTTTCACGAGCCGAGCCTGAGCCATCAAAAGTTCAAATCGGCTTGGTTCGGCTCATTTGCAGCCGTACTTACATGGGAAACATGGTCCATAAACGAAGTGGACCTTGTGAGTGAGGTCAGGTGGGAAGGGGGCTTGCTCACCCTTCATTACAAAACTCGTCATTCCCCTCTTGTGTATAGTAAAGATTTAAATCATCATTTAAATTTGATCCTAACAAAAAAATAAATTAAAAAAAAAAATAGATTAAAAGTAAATTTTTAAAAATTATGATAAATAAAAGAAAAAGAATTAGACTAAAAAGTAAATTTCAAAGAATTATGATATGAGCCGCAAGATTAAATTTAAATGATATGTTTAAATCTTAACCACACACTGGAGGGGTTTTGAGGATTTTGTATTGGAAGGTGAAGCCTGGCGGGTGCATAATCGTAATTATCATGAATATTATTCAATAAATATTCTCTTCTAGTAAATTCTGTCAGGAAAACTTGATTTGGACACCATTATTAAAATTTTTTGAAGAAACAAAACCATAATTCATATGCACACGGACTAGAAAATGAGAAATCAAAATTTCAGATAACACGAGGTACTTTTCAAATCTCCAGCTAGACCATCATGCTTGGTCTTCGTCATCGATCTCGGGGTTGGAGCCTTTGAAAAATCTAAACACACACCAAAAAAAACCTTCTATTTCGCGTTGAGAAGAAGACCACAAATTAAGAAGGAAAAAAAAAATGCCAGTAGAAATTACATGATAAGATTCTTTGTTCATTGTATTGACATGTAGAGTTCATGAGGTTGTTGAGAGTTAGAATTTCAAGATAAATAACCTATAAATATCACTTTAGTTGTCTAGTTTTAGAATGGGGAGCTTTCCTCAACATAAACTTTTTTCAATCAAAAGAAAATCACTATGAATCAATATGATAAAGTATTTTCCTTTTTAGGTTCACATAGGTGTGGGGAGATAGGTTAACTCAGTTACAACATCACTTCTTTATTCTTTTTTTATTTTATTTTTTCATTTAGCTACTGACACACGATTGATTCCTTGCATTACTTGTCCACAGATGACGGAGCGATCAACGTGCCATGGATATACCGGGAAAGATGAAGATATTATTATTATTACACAACCAATGGGATCCTGAAGAGCATAGCTGGCAAGAGATTAAGATAATGTATGTGCAATTTCAAGTTTAAGTTGAATTAGGAGCCCAGTTTGCACCCATACCACCAAAAAAAAAAAAAGAATCAGGAGCTCAGCTGAGTGGTCTTGGTATTTACGGGCTTAGTACGATGGAAAAACCCAAACCGTCGTCACGTGGATGACCCACTCGTCACTCCCGCTAAACATATAATCCTTCTGTCCCTCAAAAGATTTTTAAGGTATTTGTACAACCCTTAAGAAAATAATAAATAGGCCTGATTTTATTAAATTTTATTGTTGAGATTATTAACCTATCTTTTATATTATTCCAACAACAACACTTATTTTTTTATTATTTTAATAATTAAATAAGGGTAAATATAGAAAAGTTTATTTAATGTTTTTCAAAATTCTCAAACGTTCTAATATTTTGAAAAAAAATACAAAGCCTAAAATATCTTATATTGAGAGACAGAGGGAGTAATAAAGAATGAATATTTATATTTTCGTCCATACTTTTATTGTAACATGCCCTTTTTTTCTCATGTGGTATTCCGAGTTTTGGCCCGACTAATCCGGATTCGACTCTTTCATTATCGCCATCCATTGTTGCAGCCAATATAAATCGTAAGTGGACATACACTAATTATGGATAAAGGGGTCTGGGAGTCCTATTATTCTTATGTATTTTTTGATCAAGTCCTATAATTATTTTTTTGATTAATCAAGTCCTAATTTTTTTCAACGTTTATTAAAGAGGTACTACTAACGGTTTCCGTCAAGTTTTGCTTACATGGCAGTTATCTTTAGACAGAGAATTATAAATGTAGCTGCTGATGTGTAAATCTTGCCACGTCCGAAAATTTCCCACCATTTTCTCGCCTTTTTTTCCTTACAGATTTTATCCCCCTCTAAATCGTCATCCTTTTATTCTTAACTTAACAATACCAACAAATGAACTAAAAAAAACGGCTAAGCGAAGACTGTAAGTCCCAGTTTCCTCTCCTTTTCCTCTCCTTACGCTAAGGTTTCTTTAGGGTTTCCTAGGGTTTCGTCTAGGGTTTTGGATCTGGGTTTTTTCTCAAGATCTTTGAGGTTTTCTCCATCTTTGTGTGGGATCTATCACGTTTCTTTGAGTGTTTTTTCTTATTTTTTTGTTTTCTTTGTTGTTTTTTCTTTTGTTGTCCCAGTTTCTTTCTTTGTGGGTTCGCTATTTTTCTAGGGTCTCTCCATCCTCTCTTGTTCCGTATCCTGCCAGGATCTGTCTTGTCGTCTCTTTGTTTGTCTGTGTTTTTTTGGCTTCCTGTTTGTGGCTGCAGGTCTCTACCAGTGTCTACTTTCAGGGTTGTGGGGGTGGATCTCCTGGTGTATTGTGAGCAATTATATTGTCTTTGATTCTGGGGATTTCACGAGAGGAAGCATGGCAGCGATAACTGTGACTGGGACGGGAGATCAGAATCGAGGGACTGAAACTCCAGAAAGGGAAGAGGTAGAGGAGGATGTGCTTGTTCTGGAGGAAACAGTGTTGGGGAACCAGGGCGTGCAATCCTTTTGTGCACTTGGGAAATTCTTGGGGTTAAAGCATGTTAACCCCCAAGCTTTCACTACTGTTATGACACGCATCTGGAACCCTCTTTGGGGTTTGGAGGTAGAACAACTCAATAGGAACTTGTTTCTTTTCCGGTTTTTCAGTAAGCGAGACTGCCAAGCAGTTCTAGAGAATGAGAAGCCGTGGTTTTTTTAGAAGCAAATGGTTGTTCTGAAGGCTATCTCGGGGGAGGAGGTCCTGTTTTAGGTGGAATTATCGGAGGCTCCCATATGGGTGCAAATGCTAAATATCCCTCTGAACTTGAGAACAAAGACCAATGTCATGAATATTGCCAGTAAGGCAGGCCGGTTCCTGAGCTTTGATGAGAAGAGCGAACTGGGGTGGGGAAAATTTGTCCGAGCAAGGATCTTATTGAATGTGGATCATCCGTTGAAGAAGTCTCTAGTGATTCGCAAAGGAGGGGGTACTAATGTGGAGGTGATGTTTCGTTATGAAGGTATTCCCAATTTTTGCTACATATATGGGAAGCTGGGACATGTGCTCAAGGAGTGTGAGCAACGGAGTGAAGAGTCTGATGAGGAGGAAAGGATTACCTACGGGGAGTGGCTTAGGGCGTCTCCTCGTAAACCCTATAGTGTGAAAATGGAAGCCTCACATAATCCTGCCCACATGTCGGGGAGTGTTCAAGCCCCAGTAGAGTCAGAACAGCCTGAAGGTGCAAGAGGGGTTGTTCGTCAGCTCCAGATGGATAGGGAAGTGCTTTTGGAACAACTCACTCGTGTTCTGAACCTTAAAGGTCCTGCAAACCATCAGGTGCACCGTGACCAAATTGCACCACCCTCTCTCGGTTAAGCACAAGACACAATGCAGCATGATGAACCATACGGAAAGGAACTGCAAGATCATCAACCAACTCAGCAGTTGGTGGAGCATATGGTTGATATAGGTCCGAAGGAAGTGGTCATTCCTGTGGGGGCTCTTAGCTTCTCCATAGGCGACAATTGGGGGAGTAGCAGTAGGGGGAAGAAGACGAAAGTGAGGAAGGGTAGATCTCATGGTTCCTTTGTAGATGATAGTGGAGAGGATAGCTTTCTGCACGATGACCAGGTTGATGTTGTTGGAGTGAACCAGGAGACCTTGCGCCCATGGGAAGGGTCTGATGTAGGCTGCCAGGAGGTACCAGGGGATAAAGAGCATTCGGAGGCAGTCAATGGCGGTTCTCTTGAGAGTGGACGTAAGTGGAAAAGGCGAGCTAGGGGTAACCAGGGCTCTTTCATCTCGGGAGTGCCTGAGGAGCTTGGTAAGAGGAAGTGTGGAGGCGGTTTGGAGGAAGAGATGGAATGTGAAGGACAAGGGAAGAAGTTTCGAGAGTATTTGGGTTCTGAAACCACTAAAGATCCGACGAGATTGGCGGAGGCTGATAATCAGCCCCGCCAGACGCAATGAGGCTCTTATCTTGGAACGGCCGAGGGTTGGGGAGTCCTCAGGCAGAGAACAACTTTATCAAGCAGCTTCAGCTTGATTCCCCATGTGTAGTGTTCTTATCGGAGACTAGAATAAAAAATAATGAAGCACAACGGCTTAATAATAGATTGAGATATCCTGAGATATTTGTAGTTGAGTGTGAGGGGGAAGGACATCGGCGGAAAGGCGGTCTGATATTACTTTGGCAGGATACGTGGGACATTTCACTTTTGAGTATGTCGCACCATCATATTGATATTAAGGCCCGGATATGTGGAGAGGTGAATGAGGAGTAGAGATTGACGGGAGTTTATGGATGGCCTGAGAATCAGAATAAGTTTCTGACTTGGGAGTTACTTAGGCAATTACATGCTCAGATTTCGTTGCCATGGTTCCTGATGGGCGATTTTAACGAAATCTTGTATGCTCATGTGAAAGAAGGTGGAAGAGATCATGACTATCATTATCTTGAAAGGTTCAGGGACACATTACAGAGCTGAGGTTTGGCAGATTTAGGTTACAAGGGTAATATTTTTACATGGGCAAATAATCAGGATGATGATGCCCATATCAGGGAGCGCTTGGACTGTTGTCTTACTAATGACGCATGGAGCTGTTTGTTCCCACATCACACGGTCATCCACCTCCCAAGGTAGTTTTTGGACCACTCTCCACTGCTAGTACGGAAAATGCATACAAGTGGTACTGTTAATGAGAATCGCACTAGACCTTTCAGGTTTGAAAAGATGTGGCTGAGGGATGTATCTTTTAGGAATGAGGTGCAAGATGCATGGAGCCTTTCGTCGATTTCGGTAGATTCTCAAGCAATTACGGATTGCTTTGCTTTCTGTGCAATGCATTTTAAATCATGGAATGACTCTCATTTCGGATCAGTAAATCGGCAGATGAAAGACTACAGAAAGGAGTTGGATAGATTACAGGCTCTCCCGGTGAATGAGGAAAATCGTATTGAGATCAGCAGAGTTAGTGAAGCTGTGAATGAATTGGTCCGGAAGGAGGAAGTTATATGGGCCCAACGATCTCGCGCATCATGGCTTAAAGAGGGTGACCGTAACACCACTTTTTTTCATGGCAAAGCATCACAGCGTAGGAAGCGCAATACCATGAAGAGAATTAGAGACGAATCTGGAGAGTGGCATACGCGGGAAAGTGAGATTGAGGCAATTATGGTGGATTATTTTCAAAATTTATTTACCTCCTCTGGGTGCTCTAGTGTTGACCGAGTTACTGAATGCATTGAGAGCAAGGTTACGGTGGAGATGAATGAAATTCTTATTCGTGATTTCACAAGGGAAGAAATTGACAATGCTCTTGCTCAAATGCACCCCACTAAAGCCCCTGGTCCTGATGGTATGTATGCTATTTTTTACCAACAATTTTGGGATATTCTTGGTCCTAGTATTAATAGTATTGTCCTTTCTTTATTAGCTAGTAACCATAGTTTTAGTAATTTTAATTTAAATTTTGTTACTCTTATTCCTAAAGTTGCAAACCCAGAGTCCTGTCATCAGTATCGCACTATTAGTCTTTGCAATGTCTTTTATAAGTTAATCTCCAAGGTCCTGGCCAATAGGTTGAAAGAGATTCTCCCCTCTGTTATTAGTCTTAACCAAAGTGCTTTCGTTCCCGGGCGCTTGATAACAGATAA
This sequence comes from Turnera subulata, assembly GCA_028386065.3. Lineage (NCBI taxonomy): Eukaryota > Viridiplantae > Streptophyta > Magnoliopsida > Malpighiales > Passifloraceae > Turnera > Turnera subulata. Next base: position 21,032 of record JAKUCV010001498.1, on the reverse strand, counting down.
GGCTTTGCTTGCCTTTGAAATTTTTCATTCTATGCATAAGAAGAGGAAAGGGAAGAGAGGAGCAGTTGGACTAAAAATGGATATGAGTAAGGCCTATGATAGAGTGGAGTGGTTTTTCTTGGAGAGTATTATGAGAAAGTTAGGGTTTTGCGAGAGATGGATATCTTTGATTATGAACTATGTGACTTCGGTTTCTTATTCTATTCTTATCAATGGTATTCCAAGTTCTAGTTTCAGGCCTACGCGAGGACTGCACCAGGGGGATCCTCTATCCCCATATCTATTCCTCCTATGTGCTGAGGGTTTCTCAGCTCTGATCCACCAGACTGAGCAGCAGGGTCTGATTCATGGGGTTAAGGTGGCACAATCTGCACCACCTATTAGTCACTTGTTTTTTGCTGATGATTGTCTCTTTTTTGCTAGAGCCACTGTGCAGAAAGTTAAGGCTTTGGTCCATGTTATCAGGACATATGAGGAAGCATCGGGTCAACGTACAAACTTTGAGAAATCGAAGTTCTCCCTAAGCCAAAATATGGATGAACGATTTTCAATTGAAGCCCAACGGAGGACAAGTATTAAGGCAGTGGACCGATTTCAAAAGTATCTGGGCTTGCCCACAGTGATTGACTGATCCAAGAAAGCTATCTTCAATTCTGTGAGGGACCATGTTTGCAAGAAGCTAAGTGGATGGAAGGAGACCATTTTGGCACGAGCAGGGAAGGAGGTCCTCATAAAATCAGTGGTGCAAAGTATCCCTACGTATGTTATGAGTAGCTTTATGTTACCACATGCTACTTGTGATGAGATGAAGAGAGCCATTCAGAAGTTTTGGTGGGGACATGAAGAGGGCAAACATGGATTGTGCTGGGTTGCTTGGGACAAACTATGCATGTCAAAGCAGCTTGGTGGGTTACGTTTTCTCAAACTAGCCAAGTTTAACTTGGCTATGTTGGCAAAGCAGGGTTGGCGTCTTCAACAACAACCAGAAACCCTTCTAGCCACAGTGCTTAAAGCCAAATATTACCGAAGAGGCAACTTTGTGCATGCGCAGTTGGGCTATTGTCCAAGCTATACTTGGCGCAGTATTGTGACAGCAAGGGATGCTCTAAAAGGTTGATTTAAATGGGTGATCGGGAATGGGAAGACGATGAAGGTGTGGTCGGATGTATGGGCAGCGGAGTCCCTGTTACAACCTGTGCTCCGCAATGGAGCCTCTTTGGGGGCTGATGCTCATGTGAGTGATCTGATAGATGGGGATATACGCTGTTGGAGAAGAGAACTAATCCGTAACTTAGTTGATGCTCCTATGGTAACAAGGATTTTCCAAATCCTGATTAGCTATCGACTGCCTCCTGACCAGCTCGCTTGGCAATTTACGAAGAGTGGTGATTACATGGTGCGCAGTGCCTATCATTACTTGATGACTGTGCCGGAGGGACATGACACAAGTGGAGTTCAGGGAAGTCAGTTCTGGTGGAAGTGGATTTGGTCACTGCCTGTACAGCCAAAGATCCGCACCTTTCTGTGGAGGATCAGCCACGATGCACTTGGAACAAGAATTAACTTGCTAAGGCGAAATATTCTAGTACCTATCCATTGCTCTCTGTGTGGACTTGCCAACGAAACTTGCCTTCAACTTTTTTGTGATTGTCCAAGGTCGAAGCAAGTATGGAGCTGTGCTCAGGTGACCCTTCCTTCCTCGGCTGCAGTAACTATCTTCCACTGGTTGAAGGACCTCGTGAGCAGATGGATTTGTTGTCCTTTAGTCATGCGGTGGTTGTCATGTGGGCTATTTGGAAGGCACGAAACTTGCTAATTTTTCAGAATAAGGAGGAGGATCCGTACCGAGTGGCTCTCACTGCTAGTTATGGTTTTCAAGACTATCTTCGGGAGCATCAGAAGGAATCGGTACCTAGTGATGGGGCACACTCTAGGCGCCATCGATGGATACCACCGTGTCCGGGTACTTTCATTATTAATACGGATGCTGCATGTAAGTCTGATGCAACTAGTCTTGGAGCAGTCGCCCGCGATTCTGTGGGCTCTATCATTTTCCATGGATACAAGCATGTTTCAGGGGCCCTTGACCCGCTAGCTGGTGAAGCTATGGCAGGACTATTTGGGATACAAAGAGCTATGGACGCTGGGATAGGAGTGTTATATGGGAAACGGATTGCCTTCCTCTGGTCTTAGCTCTCCAACGCAAGACGATTCTTTACAACCTTGCTGGTGTTTTAGTGCAGGACATTAGGTCTTTAAGTGTATCTTTTATTTCTTTTCATGTTAGACATATTAAACGTGAAGCAAATCATGTGGCTCATTTGTTGGCACACGAAGGTTTTCGTAATCCCAATATCTGTGTATGGGATGAGGAATTACCTCCAAGTGCTGAACGATATGTAATGCTTGATAGAGTTGAGTAATAGATATGCATGGTTTCTCAAAAAAAAAAAAAACAAATGAACTAAAAAGGTCCATTTATCCCATCGTAATTTGAGCATCTCAACTAAAATATTTATCATGTTAAAAAAATCAAAATAGCTATTATAGAATTATATTAAATTTAAAAATGGTTTACCTATCAAAATAATTTTTTAGAATGTATGATTATAAAATTTTAAAAAATAGCATAACCATGATATTTTTAAAATTTAACTAACCAAAAAAATTAGCTATTAAAATAGATTTTGAAAAATATAACCAAATTTTTTTCAAAAAACTAAAATTAAAATAACCACAAAAATAAAATAACTTAAAAAATAAAATAAAATTCTTTAAAATAAAATAACTCAAAAATTTAAAAAGTACCAAAATTTTTATTTGAACGAGAATGGAAAAACTAGATATAAAATTAAAAATATAGGTGAATAATAAAATAAAAAAAATAGTGAATAGAAAAATCAGTCTTAATTCTAACAAACAATGCTCATAAAAAAGGTAAAAAAAATTTGGTTCGTAATCCAGGACTAAACATTCGTAATTTGAAACAAGGTTACCTCAATAACCAAATGATTAAATTGGTTTTGAAACTATAAACTCACATTCTAATGTCATAAATTATTTTGGCAATCAACATTGCAAGATCTTAAGATGATAAATGGAAATAAAGTACTGCTTGTTGTAAACTTTTAAGTCCCATCGACAGATGAATCATTCTTTGCCTGAGTGGACTGCGGTGGTGCATTTTTCCTCTTCCTTTGACTATTGGTCCTTAGTGTACTGGAACTCCTTTGTAGTTCTTAAGGTGTAATAATCTCTTGTGAGTTTATGTTACACCCATAAAATTTGGACATGTTTGCACCAATTCTCCCTCTTAGGACTCTCTAACTCTTACTTCCGGCTGCCAATAAGGTAAAATCATAACTATATTACTTGAAAATCCACTACTACTTCGATCTACAAAGACAAGACATCATAGGCAGTATTATCTTCAACACAATTTTCCCTTCTTCATAGTAATTTGGACTTTGAAAAGTGAATGAAAAAATTGGTTAAGAATAATTATATAACTAGAAATTTATTAAATGCATGGAATAGCTGCATACCCAACTTCGATGGTCTTGACTTGGGTCTTGGCGGGTAAAACTCAGCTTTTTTTTATGTTGCCATGTAGTCTTGTTATCCCTCCACAAAGTAGAATTGACAAACAATTTTGGTGTCTGTCCCTCTCAACTTTTCACTTTTTGACAAAGGGTTTATACCAACTGTTGGAGCATTGTTTATCACGAACAACCGCTTTACTCCTTGGCAATGACACATGGTGCAATTTGTTCATGAAAACTTGTTTATTATGGTTAGTTCAATGTAAGAAGGATAATCGCGAGAAAAGCATAAATTAGAGCTATTCATAGAATAATTTCTGTAAATAAATCCAAACAATTTGGGTCCATATGAAATTTTTCAAGCTACATGGAAAAACAACCGTGATTTTATCTCCAATTACAAAAGGCCAACAATCATCACAGCTATCCTTGTGCCCCAAAATATATAAAACCCTAATTTTCATGTCTACCTACTTTGAATTTGTGCCATAAAGCTGAAAATACTACCCGATTACCCACCCTATATTGCTAGACTAGATGAAACCAACAAATACATAAAAATCTATAAACATCTCAAACCACAAACACCATTATTCATACCTACATCTCAACGCATCTCTTAAACAAAAAAGTCACACAACCACCCAAAAGGTTTAAAACACTAACCTTATTCACTCTTCTTCTTCTTCTGATCTTCGGGTTTAATTTTTCAGATTTCAATATTCTTACACGATTATGCTGTCAATCTATCTCTTGTCGTCTGTGTTTATCATGTCAAGTAGTTGATTAGGTTAGGTTTAGTTTTTTATTTTCTATTTAATTTTACTTCTTCCATTCTAAAACTGTTTTATTCCTCTTCTAAAATTAATTTGTACTTCAAGTTTAGGATTGCCACAACGGTCTGACAGGTAAGCGCCATGTTAAATTATGATTGCCAGCTAAGCCAAAATTTAACGGAAACTGTTGGTAAGACTTCTTTAATAAACAATGAAAAGAAGTAGGACTTGATTAATGAAAAAAATAGTTATAGGACTTGATTGAAAAGGTCCTAAGAATAACAGGACTTCCAAAATCCTTTATCCCACTAATTATAATTCTGATCCGGATTAATGTCGTGTTTCATTCCTGTGTTGCCCCCTCGAATTGAAATTCATCCTTGTGTTGAGTTTTGATTGGTTTTGATCCCTCAGTTGGTCAATTTTTTAAGGTTTTAGTCCTTTTTACCGATTTTACCCCTAAATTCAGCACTTTACTATTCAAACTACTTTACCCACCCAAAATTCGACCCAACTAAGTGACCCAACCCGGAACCCCATTAAAAAACCTCCAATAAATATATAACTCTACCTTGAAATATCAAAATTTTGGAAATCATTAAAAAAAGACAAAAAAAAATTTAAAAATTTTTTAAAAATAAAAAATCATGAAGTAAATTATTTTTTAGTTCAAGATTTTTTAAAAAATATAATTTTTCTGGACGTGTGGAGAAGAAAGGTGGTAAAAAAAACAAAAGTAGATAAAAAAATTTAAATTTTTGAAATTTTAAATTAAAAAATAATTTTAATTATGATTTTTAATTTTTTTAAAATTTTAAAAATAATTTGTATTTTTTATAATTTTTAAATTTTTGATGTTGAGGGTGAAGCGCCCCGACCCGTATTTACCGTTCACAGTAAACACGTGCCGGAACTGTGACAACCCAACCCAATAAAGCCCAACAAATAGTGTAAATCAGTAAATTGGCCGACGACCCAATAACAAAACTGAAAACCGGCCCTTCGGCCCAAAATGGTACTCGTCACCCGAACCCCGAGGACACCAACATCAACAACCATCCGGCCCAATGGCCCAATTACATTATATGCACAGCAAAAACACAACAATATGCACAACGGAAGACTTATGACTCACATGTTAACATATGCAAGCCCAATGCAACTAATGGATCCGAGTCCTGTCCGAGGGTACGCTTCAGCTCGCCCGGTACGTTCCTGCACTACAAACAACTCATCCTACGGGATGAAACCCCGCAGGCGAGGGGTGAGTCCGAAACGCTCACCGACGAAAGATAAACAGTGATATATTCAACCGAAATACTTTCGAAGTAATGCAACCATCAAATCAGATGAATCTATCACAAACACATAACAGTGGATTACAACTCAAACAACACAACAGAGGAAACCAACACAAACAACACGACAGAGGAATCTACTAAATCATATCAAGCCAAGACCCAAAGAATATTTATTAATTTTTATTACCAATTTTATCTTCCGGGCCGCGTCACTGGACAAGCTAGGGTCGTACCTGGTTATTAACTAATTCTGGATGCCAGGCCCCACCACAATCCGGGATCAACATCCCCATATCTCAAATCTGGGATCAACATCCCAATATCTCAAATCCGGGATCAACATCCCAATATCACAAATCCGGGACCAACATCCCAATATCACAAAACCGGGGTCAACACCCCAACCAACTAACCCTCTGGCCATGACACCACAGAACTAGCCTCTAACCATCTAGTCGTACCACTACTTTCCAAGTGACAATTATATCATCATCTCACTTTCAGTTTCAGTTCCATTTCCAATACTCATTATTCTTTTCCCAATTATCCACATTGACCAGTTCATCATTATCCTCTACACAATATCACAAATCCAATAACACAGTCTAACATCAACAACAACAACATCACAGCAGTCATAATCATCTCAGATTATTTCTCAAGCTCAACCAATCCGCAATTTCATATCACTAATTACACACAATTAACAGTACAACAATTATTCACAGTATCCACGTGATCAATCCACACAGCCCAGCAACAGCAACAACATTCATGGCAATCAAATAACTAACAAGGATCATTTCAACGGTTCAAACAAACAACAAAGCATACACAGTATTACGGGCACATATCAAGGTTTATCCATCCTCACCTGGTATGTCTCTGAAGCTGCTATCCGGTCAAATCCCGATACCCTATACGTACATATAGGAACAAAATAATCACTTATAATGCACAACATAATGATTATGCATGATACCGGTTTAGCAATTGTTATACGGCTTGTCTTATACCCAATTTTTATTGTTTCCATTAATTTCTTTCATATGATGTTAACCTCTTTATTCAATATACTATTTATACTTAATTTCAAATTAAAACCGAAACCGAGCTTCCTATCGATATTCCAATTATACTTAATGTTAAATTTAAACCGAATCCGAACGTTCAAGCCGATATCCCGGCCCATTAGTCGCTCGTGTCAAATACATATTTACGATTAGTACTATAGCTCATTAAATAATACAAAGGTTATCTAATATTAAATGGAATGAAATTCATACGTAATAATATAATCGATTAATATAAAATCTCTAGGGGTAAATAATGTATCCAGTAGTAGGTATATATAGTATTCCGTCAAGCCAATAATACAAATCTTAATATTCTAAAAGTACAATAAAACATACTTTGGTCATAGAATAAATTCCATCCGGTTAGGTATTTATAATTAACTTATAACTTCATAATTAATTCCAAGATGGTGTTTTTTTTTAACCTATAGATTAATTCATTTACCATTGTTTTTAATTTACAAATTAATTCATTAACCATTTGTAATTTCACATGTCCATCGGGTCCGTTATTAAATTTGTTTAAAGCATGTGTCTCGGGAACATGGGCCTCTGCACGTTCGGCCCGTTTCCGAGTCTGTTGTGCAACCGAGCCCAAACCCGCGCCAAGGTATAATATGAGTCCAAGGAATTACCCAAAGGTCGGTTTTCCAGGCTCGCCGGAAAATTCCCGGGACTGCCGGAAACTCGTCGGATTCCGGCCAAACACTGTTTGCAGCAGTCCCGAAACTCCTCTGTTACTGTTCACGGCAGCCCAAAAGATCTTCCATCACTGTTCATCATCCAACAAATCAAACCACCACCACAAAATAACACCACCGTACTCAGCCAGCAGCACCACCACCACCATACCCACGACAGTCACATACTCCGGCAACATCAAGGACGAACCACACGCAAACACAATCAAAACAACCCAAACACCTCAATCGTTAAACACACGAATCGGGTTTAAAAACTCAAAGCACAAGGAAAAGAAAAGTACAGCAGTAGCTTACCCACGCGTCCCTGCCGTCGGCGACGAAGAGAGCAGGAGTGACGGCGGCGGAGGATATGGGAAGCAGGAGGAAGAAAGGGGAAGAAGCAGGGGGGAGATCGGCGACAACACTTACCCCGTCGTCGGCGAGAGTTGCAGAGGCAGAGGGAAGGTCGAGCGGCGGTGTGTGTAGGTGGTGACAAGAGGAAGAAAGCACGACCCGGTTGGCTGCGACGGCGGTGCTGCAGCGAAGGGAAGCGGCGACGGCGGTGGTCGCGAGGCGCGGTGGCTGTCGGCACTGGAGGGAAGGCGGCGATGGACAGAGAGGCAGATCGGGGCGACAACATGGCGAGGACGAACAGCAGTGGTCGGCGACGGCGGCGTGTGGCTGTCGGCAGCAGCAGGTCGAGGAGAAATAGGGCGAGGAGGAGAGGAAGAAGAGAAGGAAGATGGAGGTGGTCTCGGGTCCGGTGGCTCAAGGAAGGAGAAGGGAAAGAAGGGAGAGGGAAAGACGAGGGCGGCGGCGATGGTGGGCAGTGGTGAAGGTAGGGGAGGAGAAGAAAGAAGAAGAAAGAAAGAAAAGGTAGGAGGCCGGATGAAAATAATTGAGGGAGAGAGAGGTGGGGTAATAATGGAGAGAGTAAGGGAAGAAGACAAAGAAAAATAGTGAAGAAAAGATGGGGAAGGGGCCGGCAGTCACGGATGGAGGCGGCTGGGAAGAAGAAAAAGATGGAGAAGAAAAGAAAAGAAAGGAAGGGAAGGAAAAGAAGAAAAGAAGAAGAGAGGTGGGGCCCGCGCGGCCGGGAAAAAATCGGGAGAGAGAAGAAATGTAGCCGGGAAAGAGAAAGAGAAAGGAAAGAGGAGGAAGAGTGGCCTCGGGCAAGCCACATTCGACCGGTCCGGATTCTCGTGTCGGGATCTCGTAAACGCAGGGTTACTCCCGTCTTTCCGACAAATTCCGTCCCGAGTCCAAAAATACAACTTGGGCTCGGAAAATCCGATTAGTTCTCCTGAATGTCGTCCAAGTCTCGGAACTGGAAACCGAGTCTCGGTTAGTTAGGAAGATACTCCCGAGCGCGGGAAAATTCTCGGTTTCGAAAAACGGCTACCGATTTACCTCGAATTAATTACCCAAGATTAATTCAACAGTAAATCACGGTGAAACAATTTCTACAGTCCCGGTAAAAATCAAAAATTTTACCCGGGCTGTTACAGAGGGGGAAGGAGGAGGAGGACAAGAAGAAGAAAAAAAATAAAAAGAGAAAAGGAAAAAACATGTGGGGAAGAAAGATTTAAATTTTTTAATTTTTAAAATTAAAAAAAATTTGATTTATGATTTTTTTAATTTTTTAAAAAAATTTAAAAATAATTTGTATTTTTTATGATTTTAAAATTTTTGATGTTGGGAGGTAGAGTTATTTGTTTATTGGAGATTTTTGAATAGGGTTCTGAGTTGGGTCGAATTTCGGGTGGGTAAACTGGTTTGAAAAGTAAAGTGCTGAATTTAGGGGTAAATTGGTAAAAAGGACTAAAACTTTTAAAAATTGACCAACTGAGGGATCAAAATCAATCAAAACTCAACACAAGGATAAAATTCAATTTGAGGAGGCAATACAGGAATGTAACGTGACATTAATCCATTCTGATCCTGATAGTATGGAGTATGGACCATGTGTACCATGATTAAAAAAGAAAAAACTAATCGCTACCATGATTAAAAGAAAAAAAACTAATCGCTTCTCTCCTCTTGATAATCTAACATCACCGAGGGCAATTTGAAAGCATCTCTCCATAGACCAATGTGACGCATATGACCAATGTGGGCAATTTCATATTGGAATACCAAGCGGTAGTTGAAGTCTTAAAATATCGAAAGATTCCCTCTGTCGTCATGATCAGGCGAGACATTTCTCCCTCTTTTTTTATGCTAACGACAATTTACTCAAAATATACAAAATATGGTACAAGGAAATCCTCGGACTGGTTTTAATAACATTGTTAATTTGACACCTAAATTAACAGAACCAAGCAATTAATGTAGCATTTGCTGTGGTTAATTTTATACTGTTAGCGATCCTCAATTTTTAAACACTTGTTGAAGGGCTCTTTTTTTTTAAAAAAAAAATTGGATAGGACCGGCACATCTTAAGCGTATATACCATGTGTGATGAGTCTAAGACCGACTGCATCAACAATATACGCTTGACAATTATGAAAAAATTCTTAATAGCCCACCACTCCTCTTTCAACATCACTCTTCAGATTGTATTCTTTTCTTTTGTTGTCCCATCATCTCAACAATGTTAATCAACATGGTATGTCCACCTTGGATGAATCATCTTATAAATAAGTGTACCAGATTTAGTCGGGGCCAGAGGATAAAAAGATGATTCTTTATATCCATCCGCACTATTGATTACCTCTAGTTAATACATTTGCAATCGACTATAAAACAATTATTAAGTTCAAAACAAAAGCTCAGAATTATTTAATATTTTAACGGATGTTACCGAAAACACAGTGTTAACTATTTTATGTTTGTAGAATGGAAGAAACAAGAAAATCATTAAATATCGTTATCTTATATTTGTAAAAGACATAAGGGGGAGACAACCACCCCGAGATCTCATATTTCTGGTTTGCTATTATATATAAGCTGAAGAAGCAACTAAATGATATAGAACAAGTAACATAATTAGGAGGAACCATGAGTAAGTATATGCAAATTACTAGGCAGCCAAATTGGTACGCTTTGGAGATTTTTAAAAAAATTTTAAAAGAAGTCTTTTTTTACAATGAAAAAAAGAAGGTTGTTTAGGAACTTGAAAAAAAAGGATGCGTAATAATGATTATGGACTCATGGGCTTTTTAGTAACCCAAATTCACGTATGGGATTTCACGTTATTTCTCTGGTCCAAATTAGTAAATCAGATTTAATACATTTTGGGTCGTGCCTGGACATATCATCCCTTTTGTTAAAGGTATATGCTATAATGCAATGCAAAAGTTTAGTTGGAGAATGAGGAGCCCCGTGGGCTTCGTGAAGATGTAAAAAACCAAACGTTGTCGCGGAGATATGGCCATGACGCCATATGCCACTTCCGCTACGCGGCCCAAGCTACCTCTGTCAATAGTTTGATTCTTCTTTTTTCTTCGGTTTTTTGGTTTTTTGGGCCCATGTTTAGTGGGTTGGCCAATTATATATCTCGACCATTTTTTTTGCCGGGCAGGTACTCTGACTTTGCACGGGCAGGCCAAACGTGATCTCCCGGTCAAGTATCTGCTGACGTGGGGGGTTGCCCGGATTTGAGGTCTAGGAGGTGCTCCAAAACGACGTTGTCTCGTGCCAAAATAACGTCGTTTTAGAGGCTTGGGTGGACACATCGATCCACGTGTCTTTGTGGGCTCTAGAATAATAATATGCTACCAACCGAAAATCCATGACCCAACCGATCTGAAACCCGATGGATACCCCCCATAACCCGCACAAAACTCAACCAACAACCAGATTAAATTTATTTTTAAAAAGGGGCAATATGTTTATACTATTTATTTTAAATCTGCCAAATCGATTCATATTAAAATTATTTTTTTTTCTTTACAATACCAACGACATCATATGAATATATTCTTTCTACTAAATTTTCTCCAACACCTTCTCTTACTCTTTTTTTATGAACCATTTTTTTAAAAAAAATAATAAAGCAACATGAAATTGACCCCTCACCGTCGACCCCTCCACCACCACCACCACCGTCACCCCCACACCCTCTTCTCAAACACCCACCAGCACCATCATAGACCACCACCACCCTCTTCAAACACCCATCAAAAGTCCCATATCGATCTCCAACAAGACACACAACAAATGGAGATCGATCTGTAACCAATAATTTTAAATAATGAGAATTGATTTTGATTTTCCAAAAAAGAAACTCACAAATACCCACTCCTGCAACCTGCAACGATCTCTTCAAAATAAAATTTGATTTGTTAATCATCACCCAATCAAATCCTATCATCAAAATCACATCTTCCTTCCACCCATTGCAATCCAATCCAATCTTAGAGGACAAATCCAACGACAGCGAGGCCAACTTTGGAGGAGGAGGAGAGGAAAGAGTGGTGGTTGGTTGTTGCAGCCGCACACGCAGCAGTTGCTGCTATCGACGACAGATCTCAAGGGCAACAGTCTTCATGGAAGGACTAGGCGGCCTGGTGGCGCTGTGGACGAGGGTCGACGGAGGGTGCGTTGACGAGGGAGGCGACGAGGGTACAAGAGGGTTGTGGTGGGAGAATTCGGATTGGATTTCTTCTGGGGTGATCAATTTGGAGGAAAGCTTGAATCTTTTGTTGTTGGGTTCTTCTCCTTTTGCTGTCGGTGGTAGTGGTGGCGGCGTTGGTCAGTAGCCGCCGGTGCCATTTGTGGGAGAGGGGTGGGTGGTCTTCGTTCTTTGGACAAAATTACTTTCATTTTTTAAAACAATCTATAAGAAAATGTTAAAAAAAGAGAAAAGGCTAAAGGGAAAAAATATATCGTCTAAACTTAGTAATACGATGGGTTAACAAAAGTCTTTTTCATGTTTTAATTTCTTGTTTTATGTTTTTAAGAAAAATATTTACAAAAAATAATTAAAAAAAAGATTGCGAGAAGATTAAGAAGTAAAATGCCTGAAATTATTATTATTACTACAATTATGGGTGTTACTAAAAAGTCAAACCGGTTCGCATGGCGGGTTTTGGGGCAATTTTTGGTATCCGTTAGGTTTTTGGGTCGGTTTGGTCAAGTAATCGAGCTGGTAGTAAGCGGAGCCCACAATGGCACATGGATCCTTCATGTCTACCCAACCTTTTAAAAACGACGTCGTTTTAGTACGAGATGACGTCGTTTTGAGATAACCCCAGAAGCTCAAATCCAGGCAGCCCTCCACGTCAGCAGGTACCTGACCGGGGGATCACGTTTGGCCTGCCCATACAAAGTCGGGGTATCTGCCCGGCCAAAAAAAATGTCGGGATATATAATTGGACAAACCATAAAAAATGGGGATCCAAAAAACCCAAAAACCCCTTTTTTCTTCTTGATAGTGATCAATAGTTTGATTCTGAAATAATATAAATCACCCCACGATAAAAAAAAATATATATACCTCTGATGAAAATTTTAATAAGGATTCTATTATATATATGTAAAGCTGATACCGTCACCAGGTATTGACCCATAAGATTTTAGAGGTCTTCATGTATGGCCATATGGAGGGTTTTAAGTGTAGCTTTAATAAATTAAATTTTAACATATGGTCATAATGACAAATATAATTATTCAAAAAAATTCAATATTAAAAACATCCTGATAAGAATTAAACTCTCATAAAAAAAGCTATGAATTATATCCGATAAGAATTAAACTCTTATGAGAAAAAACTGATAAGTTATGTCATTGATTTGAAAACAAAAGTCATCCAATATATATATATACACACACACACACATACATTATTGTTGTATATATTACATCATTTACTCTATAATTATTATCTGATAAGAATTATATTAGCTTTATATTGATAAACTTTACAACTGATAAGATAATATTGTTATTCAAAACTAACCTTTTATCACTTTTTAATCGTGTATCTCTTCACGAATTTCTTCTCCATCATCTCTCTTTAAATACAGATACAGGATTCTATCTGTGTATGTGAAATAATAGTCTCTGTCTGTGATATAATTTCTCTATTTATTCATTCTCTTTTACTCCTTCTTTAATTTGGTTCTATTTGCACTACTACACAAGGTCTATATACAGTCTGTGTCTGATACAGTTTCTCTATCATTCCCTCATTCTCTCTTATTCTTCTTTTGTTTTGTTTTTATCTACATGCCTAGTATAGTATTAAAGTTATTTTGTCACCCTTAATTAAGCATCCTAATTGTTTTTATATTCTTTTTATTTTTCCAATCTATTTTAATTATTTATTTTTATTTTTATTTGTGCAGGGAAATAATCCTGTGGAACCCATGGGAAGTGAGCTAGTGATTATCTATGTTTCTGTTTAATAGTTTTTGTAAATCGCGCTTGCACATTATAATATAGCTAGGAATTGTAAATACGCATCCAAATTTTAACATGTAAATTGTAAAGTGTGAACTCCATAAAAAGATAACTTTTGCCATTAATTTTTGGTGCCTATATTCACCTTATCGTCGGAAGATGAAATTAAATAAAGTCAAGAATCCATTCCTACAAAGTAAATGAGCCCGTAAACCTGGTATCTTTCTTAATTTTTCTTAAATGCGAAATAAAAGTCAGATCAACTAACAATAGTTGGAGAGACTCTAGAATAAGAAGTCCCGTATAAATTAAGATTAAAGCAAACTTGTAAGATCATTAGTAGCACATGTAATCAAGCTTTGTATACATAACGTTTTCTCCTCTCTCTTTCTCTTTCTTTTTGAGAAAACCCTAGATCTATAAATTTGGGGCTGGCGCCAATGACTTCCTTTCCAGCAGTAAGCCCCCACTGGTATTTTCTTTAATTTTTTTGTTTTCTTCTTGTTAGTTTTGTCTGTTTAGTCTCGTTTGTGACTTTTTTAGTACCCTTTCTTGGGGTTTGGTTTTCTCCTTCAACGAGCCCTTGTCACCTTCTTTGGGTGTTTTTTTGTTTCCTCGGGAATAAAATCATGAGAGCCAAAAGCTTTGGAGAAAGATTTGATTTGAAGAGTAGATCTTTATTTGCTGCTGCAATTTACCAACAAGGAGAAGATGTGGCACCAACCATACAAGTTATGATGCCCGTAGAGACGCTCATCGTTGGAGTAGTGTGCCTTTATAAATCCTCTTTTGAAGGAGATACGTCCTGTTGTTGTGTAGTTTCATGTAGTAGGTTGAGATCAATTTTTATGTCAGATTTTTCTTCAGATCATTTCTATCTTCAATTATGTATTCTCAGATCTCTAGATCTGTTTATATAATGAATCAAGAATGCCCTATTTGTCAAAAAAAAAAAAATCAATCAGTGAGCTCGTTCAACCATGCAAGATGAGGTCAAATAAATTTTTTCTACAAAATATGAGAAGGAGAATAAGTCATCGAGATCAGTTATATGCAAAAAAAGAGCTATATAAGTACACCTTTTACATGCCTTGTTTAGCTAATAGTATACATTAATCTCAATTCATTTGACTAAAAATTTGAGAGATTCTCTTCCCAGTGAAGAGATAATATAAATATTTCGGAGTTGTTTGAGGATTGACATTTACTTTTGTCCGTTCCTATGCTTGGTAAATTTTTTTTCCCTATGCTTGGTAAATTAGAGGTAGCTTTTTCTCTTACGTTTTTCCTTTCTTTGGGAAAGTCGCTCTATTCGGTTTTCACATCATCACATGCAATATAATTTTTAATTATAACCAGATATCATCAAAATAAAAAAAACCTTCACTCGACTCATGTGATTCTACGTGTACCAAGAAAACAAGTGGTCCTTGCAAGTTACAGGTGCAAAAATATTAAAAATACGAAGCTTCAAATCTTACCGAATCGTGTTAAAATGTTGTTTTCAACTTCCTAAATCATTTAACTATTTGTTAATTCATAAATTTTCTTTGAGTTTCTTTTGATGTTTTGATACTGGCTTTAAACAAAATCCCCCCACTTGGATGGTACCATGTGCCTCGTCAAAGAATGGGGATGCTGGAAATTTTAAACGTGTGGTGTGGCCTGTAAGTATTAAAAATTGTACCAACATAGTACAGCGAGGTCAAGAAAATTCTATATGAATCATGCACAACTTACTTAGTGTCAAAATACTAATCAGTCATGTTCAAAAAAAAAAAATACTAATCAGTCGCTACTTTTTTCCTAAATTTATCGTTTTCTTCTAATTGCTATTTTTTAACATATCCTTTAGTTTCCCTGTAAACAATCATTTAGATATAATTTAATTAATTAGGATATTTTCTCTGGCTGATTTAATTACATTATCTAGATACCTGTACCCTCAGCTTAATTTATTTCATGAACCCCCTGTTCAAGTCACTTCCTTGCTATTTGATGATGTTTTTTTTTTATGCTAACCAAGATTTTTATTGATGAGGGATGAAATTTGGTCTATTTGATGATGTAATGGTAAGAATAAGATCTTCTCCCCAAACCTGTCTCACAAATTTCCAATCTAAAGTAGAACGGGATTTGATTTACAACTGTTTGTCCTGTATCTATTATCGCTACCCGAAAAGATGGAGCAATGTATGAATGGAAATTGGCATTAATCGCTGCAATATTATGCAATAATTTGTTGGGGCATATTTTCCGAAGATTCATAAATATGTGTTACTCAAATCTGGGTTTTTTTTATAGGAACTCAAAGGTTGACCTTTGAAGAATGACAGTCTTTTGTTTTTTTTTTTTTTTGAATAATCGGGGCCTAAGCCCATATTATTTAATTCACTAACACAAAGTCGGGGCCAAGATAAACCCTTTAAATCGTCCCTGAAAACAGGAGTGCAAAACAGAGGTACAGAATCAAAAACTTGCAGCTGCATAGGGTGAGGAGAAGCTCGATTAGCAAGAGCATCAGCTAGCTTGTTCCCCTCCCGGCCGGCGGGGGCTATGCCCTGAGTTTTTAAACTTCCCATATAAGTCTTATTGTAATATTATTGTATAGTTTTTGAACTTTTAATTTTTTTATATTAGTCCTATTGTAACATGTATTTGGCCTTTTTTAAATTTTATTTTCTCACATAAATTCTTATTATTACACACAAAATGTTATATTGGCCTTCTCTAAGAATTATATCAAACTCCGCCACTGTCCCCCGATAGGTGTGCATGATAAGAACCTCCCAATCCTGATCCAAGAGCCTGTAAATTTGGTGGAGTAAAGGCTCAGAAACATTATACCTCCACGTGACTGTAAACATTAAACTAGAGCATGAGAATCAAGTTCCAAAATTAGACAACGTTTCCCCCGTGACCATGCTTGCTTCAGCCCCAAAAAGATAGCACAGATTTCAGCCTTGTAGGAAGAGCAAACACCCAATGCCACCGAAAAGCCAAATCTCCAGGTACCACTAGCGTCACGACACACTCCTTCCGGAGTGGCAACATCCGGATTGCCTTTGCTAGCTCCATCCGTGTTCAGTTTGAACCAACTCGATCCGGAGCAATCCATCCCATGAATGACAGTCTTTTGTTTGCCTAACTTCTTTTAATTACTTGTTAATTGTTATTTTTTTCAACAATATCAAACGATTGTTAATTTTTATCGTGTATGTTTGCGTTTCAATTCCTTATTTGCGTTCCAATTCCTTATTTTGGGCTTCATTTTATTGTTGCTTCACTTTCTTTGGCCATATTTCTAACATTCTAGTTATGCTCATAACTCTCCTTTAGGGGTTTAGTTATAACCATTGGTTTAGAAATGCAGTTCACACTACAAAAAAAAGTTGTCATTTGCGAAGGTTTTTTTGAACAATTTGCGGAGGTTTGACCCCTGCAAATTGACTTTGCTGTAATTTACGGAGGTTTCAAAAACCCCCGCTGTTACCACTTCCACAAACATTTTGCGAAGGTCGTTAAGGTGACCTCTGCAACACCCCCGCAAATTGAAAAATTAATTTACGGGGGTTATATCGCCCGCCGCAATATGACCTCCAACCCCCCGCAAATTCACGTGATATCGATGCATACCATGGCACCTTAACCACCGCAAATTGAGCTCCAGCCCCCGCAAATTGACCGCCCTTTTTGGTACTGACCGCCGCGATTTGGGTTTCAACCCCCGCAATTGGATTCCTAAATTCATGATGCCCCCTGCAATTTGAAGGTCAACCCCCGCTATTTGAAGCTCAACCTCCGCAATTTGATCCCCCGATTTCGTATTAACCCCTGCAATTCGAGTTTCAACCCCCGCAATTTGATCCTTATTTTCCTACTGCCCCNTTAACCCCCGCAATTCGAGTTTCAACCCCCGCAATTTGCTCCCCCAATTTTGTGTGAACCCCCGCAATTCGAGTTTCAACCCCCGCAATTTAGTTGGCCATTTTAAGTTTATATTTCAGTTGTAGTATGTAATAGCAAATCCTACGGAATTCAGTAGACATAAATTGATAGAAGGCATTAAACATTTGCTTAATCATTTAAATCGTTCAAGCATTCATATTCATACATACCTAACATGAGAATTTAAGCATTCCTAGTAGTAGTCATAAATACAAAATGAGTTATTGTCATACTCATTATATAAAAGTACTTTAACAAAATGAAGAATGTTCAAACTTCTTCTTGGTGGCTCGGGATGCACGTGCTACCATGTGATGATCTTCTACCATCAACCGGAGTGGAAGGACTGCTATGTTCATCATTTACCTACAATGACAGAAATTACAATTCAGCAATCCGTCAAGAAGCTTTGGGAGAGAGATATAGAAAGTTTCAGACTAATAAAATCCACCATATCCACAGAATAATAACAAAGACAGCACTAGCAACATTGCAAAAGCAACAGTGACAGCCTTAAAATAAACTCAAAAGCAACTCATTCCTAAAGGAGAAAGATAAAAGTTATCCAGAATCAAAGCGCCCTAAGATAATTGGAAAAAGGGAATGAACTCAGACGTTTACAATCAGAAAGAACATTAGCAACACCAAACTGAAAGAGCATTCAGAATGCCATTTGGTTATCATAAACAATCGAGGAGGCAGTAAAAGTGAGAAGCACATCCAGCAGCAGAAAAGCCTTAATGAAGGCAGCACACTTTGCGGTGTAAATACAGGGAAACTCAACTACAATGGCGCAACAGATTAGGAGGTGGGAATCAGTTTGAGCAACAATCATATAATAAACATAAATGCAGGGAGACAAGACTCTTTTGGAAGCAGCAAAAACTTTAGTAAAGTCACAAGCCAATGGTGACTCCTAATGAGGTAAACACAGGGCAATATATACATCAGGAGCATTTCAGCAGCAACAAAATGATGGCCTAAGACATCCTCAATACACACAGCAAGAAGAAAGCACATAAAAAGATTTCATAGAATATTATGGATTTTACCTCTGTAAGTTGAGCAGGCAATACTCCAGCAAGTTCATTAGGCACCCTCCCATCCTTTGCTATAAAATATGACTTCAATCCATTCACAAGTCCAATACAAATAAGCTCAAGCTGCTTGTATTTCTCTTGCAATTCAGCATAGGATGCAGAATCATTTTCAACACTAGTGCTTGTACTGTCCTGAAACCTTGTACGCTTGAAAGAAGTAGACGGAATAGCACCTGTTCCTAAGCACCGAACCCTTCCAGAGTGTTCCTTTCCTAGAATCTTAGCAACAACATCATCAGACTCAACTATCGACTCATCAGCAGTTCTTTGAGTTAAAGCAGTCTCAAGTTGTTCCTATGTAGAACAAGAGGATTAGTTTTCATCAAAGGAAATTGCAGTACTGGTAGTAATTCAACTTATATGCAAACTACTAATCATAAATGCATATTACTTACACAGATTTCTTTAGCCGAGTCAACATAGGATCCATCTTTTTTCTTATGTGTAGCTAGATAAATGTCTGCTCGACCATGCCTTTTTCTGGTTTGAGCAAACTGTATAACCATAAATCATATTAACAGTTACACCATAAGTATATTGCAATTGACCAATAAGTTTAAGTTTTTACCATTTCTTCCATCCTTCTAGAATTTGGTTTGGATCCACCAGTGTGCTGAATGGTCTATTTTGCGCGATTTTCAGCATTCCTCTTGCAAAGATCCTTACAAGAAAAAGATTGAAAACAACGAGAGATCTAATGGCATATATAGGTAACAAGAGTTTAGCGTAAAAACTCTATACTTACCACGGTTGCTGGTTTCAAACGGTAATCGCAATAACCAGCCCACTGATCCGCATCAATATTGTCGGAACATTTTGTATAAGGTCAACTCTTGGAATTTCATGCTTATACCACCCATCCCACAACTTCTTTCTATGATCTCCCCACTTTTTACAAAGAGAATGATTGACATATCTCACTGTAAATTCCTCTTCTATGTTGAAATGAAACCGGGCCTTCAAAATAAGAGAAAATTCTATAAAACTCCAAAATACCAACCAAAATGAGATAAACCGGACAAGCATCAACTCCCTTTTCAAAGGATTTTACCTTTACAACATGCTGAAAACAGTTGTTGAACCGAAATTTCGGCATATCATTCCATTTCTCATAGTTAATTAGAAACAAAGTGCCATTAATAGCCAAAGTTCCCAAATAACCACCAAGCAGGCCTTGCTCCTCTCCAATTGGTTGCTTATGCTCATTGAAATCCACCACAACTTTTGTTCCATCGGGGATATTAGGCACATCTTTCACCTTTACCACCAGCTCCTTGAATGTTCCCTCTGCGTCTTTACATGCAAAATCATTTAAAATGTCACTAACTGAAAAAAAAAAGAGAGAGAAAACATGTAACATCAAAACCAATTAAGTTACAGCAATTGAATAACTTAAAAAATAAGGGAAATCAGCTTAAGTTACCAATTGTCTTAAAGAGGAAAACAAAGTCACTACAACATGTTATCAATTTAGAATTTGATATCCTGTAAAGAAACCAGAAACATAATGGCATTGCTTTCGCTAAAACCACTTTAATAAAATTCACCCAGGGTTGAAAATGTCTTCCTAATCATATTGCGCTAAGAACCCGAAAACCAAAACAACATTACTAGAATTATTATTATTATCTACTTGAAACCCCAAAACCATCTTATTGCACTCTCATGACAGAATCAACTTAAAATTTACCCAGGATTAGAAATGGCTCCTTACCAGTAAAAATCCAAATCGCCTAGAGATTAACTAGCTCGCTAGAGTCGATCCGACTCTCACAAAATATGAACCCAAAGCTTGCCAAAAGGAGCAGCAACTCGAGGCCCCTCCAACAGCACAAGAGACAAACCCGTTACCAACCAACCCAACAACACTCACGACGCCACAACCACCGCACCGACCTGCCACCCCACGCTCTCGTCGAACCACAAAAACACAGAACCTAAAACCAATGGGTTAATCCCAATCTACAAGAAGAAAATGAAAGGAAGAGGAGGAGAAAAAGAAACGGCAACACGAAATAGAAGAAGAGGTGGATAGTCAGAAGGGATGAGGAACGACCTGTTGTCGTCACGAGGGTCGGCGATGGGGGGGGGGGTGTGTCTGCAAGTATTGCTCTATGCTTCTTCTTCTAATTCTAGGAAGACGGAAGACAGTGTTAGAACAATAGCCCTTCGCTAGAGGGGGGGTGAATAGCGATAATCGAATAAAAACGAAATAAGCAGGAATTAAATGCGGAATTGAAAGAATGAAGGACACAAGAAAT
>JAKUCV010001497.1:75140-116540 GCA_028386065.3 Turnera subulata | reverse complement strand
AATGATGGGGTCGGTAGGTCTCTCCTGTCCTGTCTTCTCTTCTCTACTCCCAGTTAAGTCTCGAAGTAAAAAATAATCAAATATCAACAAAATCCATGCAACTAACACTGGAGTAGATGCGGCGGCTGCTCGGCTCTTTTGTCCACTTTCTCATCGCTGATGTACGAACCAAATTATCATAACTCGCGATTTTTTTTTTCCAATGGCTTGTAGTTCATCGGCACTCTCGTGTCAAAAGCACAGGAGGGGTGAGGTTTCGGGTTCGAGTCTCACTCTTTTCGATTAGTATAAAAAAAAACTCACGAGTTTTTTTTTATATATCGAAATTTTAATAATTATCTACAATCCTTGCCTGAAACCATCCCATTGTGATCCAATTTCTAACTTCATGGATGAAATAGAGATAAAAGATATCGTTACACTACAAATAGTATTGGTAATTCAAAAGAGATCTAATAGTACACAATTGATTTAAATTCTTCAATTCTTGCACCACGGTCTAACTTAGGATTCACTAACTGGACCAAAGTAACTAGGGGGCTAAACCATTAAACATAGACTCTACATCCGGAATTAAGGATAGAGAAAGCTGAGGGTACGTAAGAGAAGAATTAAGGAATAGAGAGGATAAATGAGTAAGAGAAAATAAGGGATAACGAAAATAAATAGTATCAGCTCGATGGAGCTTCACTAGTTTAACTAACGGATCTTGAGCGAGTTTTGGAAACACAGTACTCTAGGACCTTATCATTATATGCAATCCTTGTAAAATTCCGAGCACAGAGTAATACATCCCCTACATGCTGTCACCACTCCCCGTACTTTGCCCCCACCAACCGATCTTCATCTTCATGCACTGGTCATCCTTACCTTGTCAAAGTCGGCCGGACCTATACCGAGCGAATTCCCAATCAGTGCCGCTGGCTGGCCAAAATCCATACCAGTCAATCTTCATGGCCGTGCCCGATCACATCTCTCTCCTAGGGCCGAATTCAAATAATTTTTGGCCGGTTCAAACAATTCTTTGAATTAAAAAGGAGACAACATACTTGGAAAATAAAAAAATCTTGTTTATTGTTTAGCCGTTTACTTCAGGTGTATTATTGAGTAATGAACATTGGTGTACGTAACCTCTCTGTTCTGGAACTCGTTGGCGGCATTTTTCACGAGAGAGAAAAAACATACGTAAACTATGTAATATCTCTCCAATTTAGCAATGAAATAATAGCTAGTATATATATGCTTGTCTTGTAAATATATTTATTTTCCAGTTTTCTTTCGGGGCAAGAGAGCCTATTGTGCCCATATTAAGTTATTCACGAGATTCCAGGGAAACATGGAATCTGATTTTAAGGATGTTGTCTGAATTTATAGGGAAAAAATTCTAAGAAAAAAAACACTCATAAGTGACAAATAGATACATGTGTCGATTAAAAGACAACAAGTTCCAGGATGCTTACTTAGGGAAACATACATTTAAACAGATACTTAGTAGTTTAGTATGCTGTAGGGGAACAATCTTAATTTAAATTATATATTTATTTAAACCCAAGTGCACATATATGTATGTGGTGTTTGTTAAGTTACAAAAATCCTGAGTTGTTTGTAAAGGAAGGATCAAATCTATACATTATCAAGTCTACCTTGCCTTGGTGTAAACCTCCAAATATCTGGATCAACCTTGGTCCTCCCAAGATTGAGTGTTTTTTTATGGCAAGTAATAAATAGAGGTGCTGCTGTCAGAGCAAACTTGGTGAGAAGAGGAGTGCTTTCTAGTGTTCAAGCTATGCGCCCGTTCTGTTCACTGGTACTAGAAACCAGCTCACATTTGCTCTTCCATTATTCATTTTCTTGGAAATCCTGGCAGAGGATATGCTATTGGTGGGGAGTGTCTTGGATTGTCCCACTTTCTATGCAGGATTGGTTACATCAATGGCCATGACTAGAAAAGTCCTTGACAAGAAGAGCAGTATGGATGATCATTGGGCTGGCTGTAATATGGTCTATTTGGGTGGCAAGGAACAATAGGATTTTTCATGACGAGGAGACCCAATGGGACTGTTTGTTTGATATTACCTTGGCAAGAGCCTCCTGGTGGCTTAAAGCAGTACAACCAGATTTCCCTTACACTCATTATGACATGATGGCCTCTGTGGATACAATCAAACAATGGAAGGGAGTTATCAGAAAGTTTGATTGATCTTACAGATTTCTACCTGTAGATTGTGTCCTCTAAGAGTTTAACTATCTGTTTTTATACTCTTCTATTTGTGTCACTGTCATTATCTTAATGACTACCATTGTACCCATCTTTTAGTATGAATAAAGTCATCGATTAGCATAAAAAAAAAGTGTTGAAGTATGAGTAATTGTCCCACATCGAATAGATAAGACCAAAGTGAGTAAAATATAAGTGGAATGGACCCATATATCCTAATGCCTTAAGGTTTTGTGTTACTTTGTGGTGTCCAAGCTCACGAGTGTGGATCTCACTTGGGTCTCGCTTGTTTTCTCCCCGTTTTGCGGGCTACTCTTGGCGCTTTACTTGCTCCAAAGCAACTACTCTAGTTCGGAGTAGATTTTCTGAGGTACATAAAAATTTAGGTTGAGGAGAGACTCCCGGCTTAAAAAGCTAAGTAAACTCCAAATTGTTTAGGACCATATTTTTAATAATTAATTTCTTAATTAATTAGTAATCCAAGTTTGAACAATTCAACAAGCTTTTTGGAAGTCCGAGGCCGAATTCCCATGGGCCGGAGCTAGGATTATTACTGGATTCCAACTTAATCGTGAAAATTAAGACAATAGTTTTACTAAGCGACAATTTGATTGTCAGATTTTTTTTCGTTTTGAATTTCAAAAGGAGAAAGCAATTATTGACTAACCATCATACCAATTCAAACTTTGATTCTATATGGGACCAATACACTTGTAATTAGCCAAGTTCTCTATGTAGTAGTGAGAACTTAGATATCTGTTTAAGGACTGGAATGAAATTAGTACAAAGCTCCAACCAACAAACATTGTTGTTGGGTGATATTAGTTAAATTTGGGGTACTGCAGGCTATCCGAGGTTCTATAGCGTGCAGAAACATTTATCAAACTGATTATCATTGTTACTAATACTGCGCAAAGCTGCCATCTCAAAGGGCAAATGTGTTGTCATATTTTTTTTTGAGAACTAATGCGTTGGCATATTAAATTAAGCTTAATTATCTTTTTATTATTGGATTTTAAAAATTCAAGTTCTAATCATTTTATAATTGAAGTAATAAAAGTATATATTGTGTTTAGTGTGATTTTCTGTTTTTTCAACAAAATGTGACCTCTTTATTTGTGATTTCCAGCAGCTGCTTTCGATACGTTAAATTACCGGAGGATATAGAAATGTTTGGATATTTTCCTTAGCCTCCATATCACACATGATTCCATACATATATATATGTACAAGACTAGTTCATGCAAAATAAGAAGGAAAACATTCTTCAACAAACTATATTTTGGTACTCCTGATGGGTTGTAATAAATCATGAATGCGTTTTAATTTACTGCCTATCTATATAGACATACTAAAAGAGAAGGGTCGCTCATTACAGTTAAGTGATTTCTCTTTTTTATCCATTGTTTCTTCTTTAATTGATACCATAATGTCTTCTTCAGTTAATTAAACCAAAGGTTAATTTGTAAAGTTAGAATTTAGAAAACAATTAGCTTTGGATGACACGTTTTTATTAACTCTGCACTCTTCTTAAGACACATCAGGACACTTGGCTGATTTTTAGATTTCCTCTTCTCTCCATTCGTTTCATCTTATGGACACGTTCTTCACTCTCCTTCTCTCTCTTGATTTTGTTTTTCACCGCTTCCTCTTCATCTTCATCTTCTGTAATTTTCTGCATTAAAGCACAGCAAGAATTTTTTCTTCAACAGGCTTTTCAAGAGGATAGTTATTTTTGGTGGGCAAGAAGCTGCGTGGAAATCTTCTATCTTTGCATGCCATCCAGCGCAATGGCAAGACCTGACCTCCTCCTCCTATAATTATTGCTGATATTTCTTTTTTGTTGTTGTCAACGTACATGCATTAATTCCTTCAAATCCATGGTTGTGTTTGTTTATTTTGAATTTTACTTTTAGGATTGCAATTGTGATTGATTAGGACCTTTTCATTTACTTTATTCATATTATAATTATATTTTCTTTGCGTACACATTTGACAATCATTAAAGAAGGGGGTAAAGAAGCTGAAGTTCTAATCAGCAGGTGTGCGGGCTTATGCAGCATATTGGTGTTTGGTAGCATTTTATCCATGTTCATTATTAACCAAATTGTTTCTTTGCTTCAACAGATAAACAAAAATTTCCTTCTGCTAGCCCAGTCAGGTGCTGTGCTTTTAGGCTCACATATATAATTCTTTTTTCTTTTATTTGGATTTACTGAATATATACTATGTGAAAAGCAATCATTTCACAAAAACTTTTGCTTCAGAATGAATTACGCAGAGTTTATACCATAAAAACAATGATGTGATTACCAGGTTCCTAGGAAAACCGTGTTCCCAGTATTGACAATATAATTTGAACTCTTGTCGTACAAGAAAACACAAGGAAATTTTAACGAAGGGTAGAGTTGCGGGAAACACAAATATTCTGTAAGATTTAGAATGCATAAGGCGAATGACAACTTTTGTTGTCATTAATTAACAACATTATTGGAAATCAGTTGACTAAAAGGGATAAAATGTCAGCTCTCTTCTGTGATTGTTATCTCGGAGTAGAATGATTCATCTTCTACTGTTTTTACTCCTCTTGGTTAATTATCTGTGTCGATTGAGTGTCCCGTTCATCATCGTTGATTTCTGCCTCCGGGTCGAAGAGTCAAACCCTTTTGGCTACAATTTTTCAGCAGCTTAATCACAATCTTACCGGTTAAAGGGTGTTTTTGCTGATCAATTATAATAGGGTCAACAATTGCAATTTTCCTCCGTCATTGGTCTTATAATTGCAATTTTCCTCTGTTCTTGCTGCAATCTTCCTCTGCGTGCAGTACCCATGATCAATGGCATTGAATATTTCTATTCACCACCTTTCAAGGCCATTAAAAATCACTAGATTCCTTCTTTAACTACATTGGTATGATAAAGCCTCAATCCCGCAGCAACGCCCGGGTAACTACCTAGTTCACCCAATAGTCCGTGAAGTGGTTTGTGCCCATCTTCCTTACATTATTTTGTTTCATGAGATTGATCGTTGCCTCAAATTCATGCAGCTAGCGTCATGCACTGGTGGGTCTCCTTCTTTGGCTCCTCCTCCTCCCTCATCATCATCCATATGATGGACCCCGGCCGGACTACCTTCATAGCGGAACTTGTATCTCGGGCCCAGATTAAGTGATCACCCTGAACTCGAGCTGGGAACATCCCAGGAAAATACCTGTTCTTCATGATCATTCCAAGACAAACCGTGTTCTTCAAGATCCCAGAACAACTTGTGCTCCTTCAAGATTTAGTAACAAAATATGCGCCTCTGCTTCCAAGTTGCAAAGAAATAAGTTGCAAGTGCATGCCCCTGAAGTGCATGCATGCAAACCCCAGCTTCCGTCAAAACAGGGCTGTCTTGCTGCAACAAAAACTCATTTCTATTCTTCCAAATCTGCCACGGCGCCGTTTGCAACGGGGACTGATTTGGGTGGGTACTGTAAGCGATGAACAATCAATTAATCCGTGGACTGATCCTTTAAATCGGCTTCCCTTAGTTGTCATTTATTTATTAGCATCTCCTCTGTTGCAGATTTATTTCAGCCTTGCCACTTGCCAGGCATTATGGAATGAATCGTTGCTGCAAGAGGACATTATTTTGGTAATTGATTTTTTTGGATAATATGCTAGCCTTTTTAGTTGCATATATGATTACTTTCAAAAGAGCTGAGTGAGCCTCTTTAATATAGCAAGAGGACATTAGTTTGGTTTTGGATTGTTTAATGCCTGGGGAATATTTCTTTAAAATTGTAAGTACAATTATAAACATGTTAGAGAGGTATGTCTGGTATTTTTAGCCTTTGAAACTTATCATTATCAATTGAGATGATCTGTCCTTGGCATGCATTCTTTGTTGGAATATCCTGCCTTATAAGTCTGGTTAATTTTGTATAAATATTACCTCTAATCCTTTTTATGTAAGATGTTGCAAGAGAGAATTAGGGGCCGTGAGATTTTTTTTTTTTTATGGTATAAAGATTTATTATATTGCGGTCCTTCACTTTTCGAGTTTGGCTTGGATTGGATGAACTTAGTTCTATTATTGATTGGAGCAGGAGTATTGGCCTAGTTAGTTCAAAACTAACATGGCAATGTTAGTTCTAGCTTGGATGGATTTAGGATTACTGAGTAAAACTATTGTGTTATGGTTTAGGATTACTATATATCGTTGTTTATAAATAGAGGAGCCGTGCTATTATCTTGCCATAAAAAAAAAAAAAAAGAAAGAAGCTTGCATCCGGTCTGAGAAGCTTATTGTCTCCTGTGCCATATACAATGCGAATCTTTTCAGTAGCTGCTTTGCTTTTGGCTTGTACACTGCTTATCACCCTACCGTCTCCATCTGCACCATCTCCATCTCCAACTCAAGCTTGTCATAGCTTAAAGTTCCCTCATAATCAAGCATATGCTACGTGTAATGATCTCCTCCGCCTCAATTCCTATCTGTACTGGAACTACTACCCGGTAAATCAAACAGCCGACATCGCCTTTCGCAAACCCAAAACACCTACATCAAACTGGATTGCCTGGGCACTCAATCCAGGCGGGCAGATGATGGCAGGGTCACAGGCACTCGTAGCTTACCAGGACCCTAACGGAAACATGGTCGCTTATACTACTCCGGTGTCCGGCAGTCCTACTATGAAGCCTGGTAACCTGAGCTTTGGGGTCTCAAATCTTAGAGGTGAGTATTCAGGTGGGGAGATGATCATCTATGCAACTTTGCAGCTAGACAGTACCCTGCTATCAACCAACCACGTTTGGCAAGAAGGTCCAATGCGAGGAGGCTCGCCTCGTATGCATGATTTATCTGAAGATAATATGCTATCTTTTGGCACCTTGAATTTCGCAAGTGGAACAGTAACGTCTTCTTCTTCAACTGGAGGAGGAATTAGCTCAAAAGCTCTATTAAAAAATGTAAGTAATCATACTATATATATTTATTGTTTTACTATGTTTTAATTACCTTTTTTTTTTTACGTATTGGACTATAATGGAATCATTAACTTAATTTACTGCAGGTTCATGGAATACTAAATGCAATAGGATGGGGAATTCTGATGCCAATTGGAGCCATACTGGCTAGATACCTAAAGGTGTTTAAGTCGGTTAAGTTGTTTAATTCAGTTCATCCAGCTTGGTATGATCTCCACAGAGCCTGCCAAATTATTGCCTTTTGTCTTGGTGTCGCCGGATGGGGAATCGGTATTAAACTTGGCAGCGTCAGTCGAGGAATCAACTTTTCAAAGCATAAAAATATTGGCATTGCCTTGCTCGTCATGGCAGCTGTTCAGGTAATTTAATTTATTTCCCCTTATTTTTTTTTAAAAATCCATTCCAATATTTAATTATTTTGCCTTGTTCCACTCAAATCCAAATTTTGTACGTAGTCTTATTACTTACACATGGCTTGGATTTTCGTTTCAGGTAAGTGCCTTGATTCGTAAGCCAAATCCAAATCACAAATACAGAATCTACTGGACCATCTACCACCACTCTCTTGGTTATGCTATCATAGTCCTGAGCATCCTCAATATATTTCAAGGCTTTAAGATCACGAATGGACACAATTATTGGAAGCGGACATATGCCGGGATCATCATTGCTTTGGGTGCGGTTGCCTTGTTATTGGAAATCTTTACATGGCTGGTAGTAATAAGGAGGAAGAAGTTCGAGGCGACCAATACACAAGAAATTGGAGCAAATGGAGGCCATGAAGTCAATGATGCAAGCACAAATGTTTAGCTTACACTTTTTAATTACTGATATATGTGGTTTCTGCATTTTTAATTATACAGAATTTTAAAGATTGAATTTAATTATGCCGATTAAGTGTCTTATTTCTATAAATCTAGACTATATTATTTTATTATTTTATTTTATTTTTTTGCACATATGCTCCAAATTCATAACTTCCGGATGCCATGTCCATAATCTCCTTTATGGGTTGCATGTCCATGTCTAAAAGAAATTCTATCTCAATAGTCCCAATACTCTAAGGCAGAGAAGTGGTGTGTGTCATGTGCTTCCTTATCTTATTTTTGTTTCATGAAATTGACTGTTGCCTCTTGCAATCCATTAGATAAAGGAGTTGCAGTTGAGAAATTAGTTTGATGCTTGAGCCTATACACTCAATACTAGTCCTGCATAAATCTAGCTGTTTAAGAGATGGGGAAAGATTGTCTGGCAAACAATTAAGGTTTAGACAACCATTGAGACAAAGATGTTCAAGGCTCTTCATACGTTGTATGCTGTCTGGAAGGCTGCTTATCTTTGAGCATTCTCATTGGGAAGAGATTCGAGATTCCTGCATATGCACCACTGAATTTCAAGTCTAGAAAGGCTACCAATGGAATGTGGAAGATTTGAGGCCCAAGTGAGTTCCATACGCGTGACTAGGACACCACTCTGTAACCCAAAACCTCTCGGGTACATGGGTCCACTTCACTTATATGTTACTCACTTGTCCTCTTTCTCTCCGATGTGGAATACACCACTCACACTTATATTCCAACAGTTACTTTTCGTCCATGCAAAAGATTGAGGAACCTTAGACAATTTAGGCTACCAATTTCATTTGGCAAACTAGTTCTTGTTTTGGGAAGAGACAATGACTCAAGTTGGGATAGGTGCCCAATTGATGCTGGAACATTTTTTATGCCAGACCCGCGTAGATTTAACTCTTTCATAGTTGATGGAAGTTTTGGAAAATCTGTGATTTTTGGACACCCACCGAGACAAACTTCTGAAGAGAGGTGAAGCGAAGATTGGCTGAAAAGCCACACAAACTTTTGCAGAATGATAAATTTATCATAGTGAGCTTGGAACAGAACTGGATAGAATAGGGGATTTCAACCAAGCTATAACACAAAGATAGATTTAATTCCTCCAGATTTGGGACTTCACAAAGATCCATAATCTTAATCAGGTGGTCTGACCCACTGAGGTCGCATGTTTTTAGATTTTATTTTTTTGATGCTAATCGAAAAGGCTTTATTAATATGTGGAAGCAAAATACAAAGGAGATATATCAGAACATGTCAAGCAGACAGTGACAGTGCTGAATGTAAAGCACGGACAAAGAAAACTATCTACAAAAATAAAGAAACAGAAATAATAGGAGCCAGAGAATTAATAGCTGAAGTTATAAATTCTCACAACTCCTTTCCACATCTTCAAAGCGTCTGCAGACACGGAGACAGCACTAAGATTATATGGGAAAGCAGGTTGCAGTGATTTGATCCACCATAGAGCCCGGGCCAAGATAGTGTCTAACAAGATGTCCCTATTAGGTCTGATATTATTAAAAACAAGAGAGTTTCTAGCAATCCAAATAGACCATATGGCTGCAAACCCAACAATCGTCCAAGACGAACGATTTGTGAATTCGCCTGATAGATGCGGCCATTGTGATATCCAATCCTCAATAGATCCCGGTACACACCATGAGACTCCCCACCAATTGCATATCTTATGCCAAATACTCCAAGAGAACGGACAATGGAGGAAGAGATGATTAATAGACTCAGGAGCTAGTATACAAAGGGGACACAGTACCTCATTGGGTTGGATAATGCCACGATTGAGAAGAGCTTGGCGGGTTGCGACCCCATTATTAATTAAGAGCCAGAGGAAGCATTCAATCTTTGGAGGTGACAAAGACAGCCACACCTTTGATTTGGGGCCCACGAAAAGATCAGATTTGTAAGCATGTTTTTAGATTAACCAAACGCTGCAAAGAAAAATACAAAGTCAAGTTACATCAAGACAAAACAATTAAACTATTCCAAGATATTATAATTTTGATTTTTTTCTGAAAGTTATATCAAAACATACACACGCACCACATTGTCTCCATTCCAAAGCTGTTCAAGGCTGCTGCAACGCATCTGGAGACTGACAAGATTGTCTGGATTAAAATTCAATGGTAAAGTTGGTGATGGATATAGGTCCCAGTGTAGTAGTCTAAGACTACTTGGAAGATACTCAAGCCCTTGAGAAAGATTCACTATTGACATGCCATAACCCCAATAGAAATGAAGCAATCTTAGATTGTATAATTCCTCGAAGACTTGAGGACTTATTTGCAAATGGCTAATTTGGGAGATATCTTGACAAAACTTCAACCCTGTGAGCACCCTAAATGTTTCAGAAACCAAAAAGAAAAAAAAAAACGAAACAAAACAAAACAAAAGAGCCAAGATGTTATTAAACTACAAATAAACAAATTGATGAACATATGGCTGGAAGTAGACAAAGTACTAATTGCCTCTTACCTTTGGATTAGTCAAAACAGAGAGGATATCCTTATAATGCCACAACCTGCTTCGTCTTCTTGGAACATTAATGTTTTCCTTCATAACAATATCCTTAGCCGTTTGTTGTATCAAGTCATGCATTCCCATTTTCTTATCCAAGGAAATAGTTATTAAACACTTATCCTGGAGATTCCTTATCCCTTCTTTAGGAAACAATTCACAAGCATCCAAAATCCACTCGAATTCGTGTAAGAACCACCCTTTGAATACAAATGCAATAGCAAGAAATATCTGTTGTTCGTGCCACTCCAGCCCATCATAACTATGTTTCAGAACATTTTGAATGTCCTTGTCCGGAAATCTTTCCAATCTTCTTAATGTGCTTTCCCATATCGCTTCATCCTTCTTGTACAAATCTCTTCCCAAAATTTTAAGTGCTATGGGAATACCGTCAGCATAATGCAGCACTTTTTTGGTTAAGTTCATCCATCCACAAATGATATGATCCTTTTCAAATGCGTGTAACTTGAAGAGTTGAAGTGAATCATCATAGTTTAGTTTCTGGACCTCGTAGGTTTTGAAGGTGTTTTTACCTTTTGCAACACATACAGTTCTTAGTTTTTGAGTCTTTCCCTATCTGTTGCCATACATGAGGTTTTCAGTAGTTTAGTTGGATCGTACATGTTGTATTCAGACAGTTGCCGGTTAATATAGTTGGTGGTGGTACTTGGTGCCTTATCTATATGATGTTTTTGACTACTGAAAAACCTGCTGTCTCATGATTGTAACTAGCATGCCACACTGACTTATAAATTCATGGATCTTTTTTTAATAGGTGAAAAGGAAACTCTCCTAGGTTGTAAAAGGTTGTGGAAGTCACAACCTCCAAAGAGCTTACAACCTCATGATTCCAAACAATCTGCCTCGGTGGTTGGTGCGACACCAGAAATGTATGTGCTTGGAGGAGGCTACAGTGGATCGTGCTCAACCACATGAAAAAGAGTGTACAAGTTCTTCTGATCAGATATGTTTGTATAGTTTGTCTTGCATCAACGATGAAACATTTCGCAACCGTTTGCAAGGTTATAACTGCTGTTTTAACCTGTGCATCTTCAAAGGTTTTTTTTCTTCCCCATTCCAGACTCAGACAGGCTGCAGATCCCTAAGCTAAAACCTACGGGACAGTACCATAAAGCTCTATAGTATTGAAATTGTAAAAGTGGTATGTTGATTAGTAACATAGTGCTGTACAAGTTAGTAACAATGATTATCATAGTACCATAAAGCTCTATAGTATTGAAATTGAAATTGAAAATATCAAAATAGGACAGTAACTGCTTTCAATAGTGCTGTACAAGTTAGAACAACCTAAAATGTTGCAATTTTTTTTTTGAAGTGCTATGAGATTAAAAGTGAGAACAATTTGAATTGTGACAATTACATGTAGGCCGTAACCAGGAGTGTGTTTGGGCAAAAAAATTAAAAAAAAGAAGAGTTGGGAATGTTCAATAACAAGAGATTGGATGGTCTGACCCACTGAGGTCGCATGTTTTTAGATTAACCAAACGCTGCAAAGAAAAATACAAAGTAAAGTTACATCAAGACAAAACAATTAAACTATTCCAAGATATTATAATTTTGATTTTTTTCTGAAAGTTATATCAAAACATACACACGCACCACATTGTCTCCATTCCAAAGCTGTTCAAGGCTGCTGCAACGCATCTGGAGACTGACAAGATTGTCTGGATTAAAATTCAATGGTAAAGTTGGTGATGGATATAGGTCCCAGTGTAGTAGTCTAAGACTACTTGGAAGATACTCAAGCCCATGAGAAAGATTCACTATTGACATGCCATAACCCCAATAGAAATGAAGCAATCTTAGATTGTATAATTCCTCGAAGACTTGAGGACTTATTTGCAAATGGCTAATTTGGGAGATATCTTGACAAAACTTCAACCCTGTGAGCACCCTAAATGTTTCAGAAACCAAAAAGAAAAAAAAAAACGAAACAAAACAAAACAAAAGAGCCAAGATGTTATTAAACTACAAATAAACAAATTGATGAACATATGGCTGGAAGTAGACAAAGTACTAATTGCCTCTTACCTTTGGATTAGTCAAAACAGAGAGGATATCCTTATAATGCCACAACCTGCTTCGTCTTCTTGGAACATTAATGTTTTCCTTCATAACAATATCCTTAGCCATTTGTTGTATCAAATCATGCATTCCCATTTTCTTATCCCAGGAAATAGTTATTAAACACTTATCCTGGAGATTCCTTATCCCTTCTTTAGGAAACAATTCACAAGCATCCAAAATCGACTCGAATTCGTGTAAGAACCACCCTTTGAATACAAATGCAATAGCAAGAAATATCTGTTGTTCGTGCCACTCCAGCCCATCATAACTAAGTTTCAGAACATTTTGAATGTCCTTGTTCGGAAATCTTTCCAATCTTCTTAATGTGCTTTCCCATATTGCTTCATCCTTCTTGTACAAATCTCTTCCCAAAATTTTAAGTGCTATGGGAATAGCGTCAGCATAATGCAGCACTTTTTTGGTTAAGTTCATCCATCCACAAATGATATGATCCTTTTCGAATGCATGCAACTTGAAGAGTTGAAGTGAATCATCATAGTTTAGTTTCTGGACCTCGTAGATTTTATGACACTGATACTGGAGAACATGTCTATCCTTGCTTGTCAAGATAATTCTACTTTCAGGTCCAAAATTATAATTCTCCCTCTTCCCTAGGATACACTCCAATTGTTGAATGCCACTCACATCATCTAGAACCAATAGAACCCTTTTCCTTTGCAGCATCCTCTTTATGTTAGGAGGCAACACATTCAGAGTTCCTATATCTAACTCTGGCTTTTCCAATACTTGAGAGAAAACTTTATTTCTAAAATGTAGCAGCCCAAATTTAGCAGAATCTTCACTCACATTTGACAAGAAACAACTTCCTTCAAATTGACTCGAAATCGCATTGAATACAATTTCTGTGATGGTTGTCTTCCCTATACCACTCATCCCCCAAATTCCGGCAATGTGAATTGTTCTTGTTCCTATGTTGCTTTCGGAAACTAATGATAGAACCTCCTGAACACGTGATTCCAATCCAACTAAGCTAGTTAAATCATTGCAGGATGTAGATGTAAGCTTCAGCTTCTCTGAGATGTCATTCACCATTGCTTGAGTAAGTTCAGCCTCACATCTAGAAATAAACAACCGAAGTTTTATATAATGTCAAAATAAATCTAATCAATCATGTGTACAAATCATCAAAACTATATAGTATATATAAGGAGGACAAAAAATAAATCAGAATGGCTACTTGTGTTAGAGCTTGTTTCCATGTCTGTATCTTGTCAGAGCCAAATCTTTGTTGATGTCGGATAAGTGCTTTGCCTAAGCTACCCTGCAACTCTTGAACATCAGTTGGATCCACACCATATAAAACTGGTAGAACGGTCTGTTTTCGGGTGCATCTGCTGCATTGTTGAATGTGGAGGAGCTCATCCAAGCACCACTCGGATTCTGCATAGTTCTTGGAGAAAATGACCACAGAAATGTTGGATTCTTTGTGGAGAGGATGTGTGATATATCATCTCCTCCACGAAGTCCGCCTTCATCCATAAAGGTTTTGACTTTTTTTTTTTTAACTTGTGCAACTTGAAGAAGGGAGAAAATATTTGATAAAACCAGTTGACAAATGGCAGCCCTAATCGGTGTTGTTTTTGCTTCAAAGGTCATTAGTTTTCTATCAATATATATTATTATTATTTTTTTCGGTTGTTGTTTTAGAGGCTACTTCCGACTCCAGACTTTCAATCTTGAAAGCGACCTTACTACTACTTGAGCTATTACTCAGGTCAAATTATGATTGAACATATATACAACAGATCCATGATTGAATTGAATGACCATCAAAATAGTATAACACCTGAATAATGCAATTCCAGTCCAAGAATGCCTTATCAAACGTAATTGTTTGACTCTAATCTGTGCAAACTATGCAACTTACGACTGCTAACGATGGCCAATTATTGGGCTACAGCTTTCTTCCAGATCCAACACATAGTGATTAGTACAATCTTTAGCTGCTGCCTGTGTCCATTCATATCCTGTGCACAAAGTCCTTTCTCTCCAAGAATTTAGACCACCATTCTTTTATCCCTGAAAAGAAACTCTCTTTTGGCATATAAAACTTTCAGATCCAAACCAAGTAGCATTTTGCATGGTCACATAGAAATAGAGCGTGATCAATGCTTTCAACTATGCATCCACATAAGCTACATGTCTTTGGAACATCAACATTCCATTTGATATATATAAGGCATTCTTTGACCGGAATTGCATTATTCACGAGTTAATACTACTTTGATGGTCATTCAATTGGATCATGGATCTGTTTGTATGTTCAATCACCTTTCGTTTGAAAAAAAATGGATTTTTTTGAGATTTTTAGTACTGATATGAAAAATAAATGTCGTTATTACTACTGTCAGGTAAAAATGATTTTTTTCATACCTGAATTTACCTCCAATAATTCAATATGGATGGCTATAGCGGTCATGAGGCTGATATTCATATCTTTTATGGTAGCGGAGCTAGCATTCATTCTTTGGGTTTGTTTTTCTGTTCTTCAACATGTCAACCTCCCCAAACTCGTCTTCCTCTGCTCTTTCCAGTTCTTCATCTTCTTCTTCTTCTTCTTCCTCCTCCATTCCTACTCTTTCGGCCCCAAGCTCTACCGTTCATTCTGTGCTTAGTGTTAGCAACAACCGAAACTATGTACCTACTAAACTAGACTTCAGTGATTTTCTGGTTTGGCAAAGCCTTCTCTACATAGTTTTTCAATCCCATCAGGTCATGGACCACGTTGATGGAACTAGTATGCAACTGGATGCTTACCTTCCTTTCACCAATCTAAAACTGAAGTAGGTGCGGCCGAACCAAATTATCAAAACTCAAGAGTTTCCTTTGATATCGAAAATATTAATAATTATCTGCAATCCTCACCTTAAACCACCCCAATTCCACCACTGTGATCAAATCCTTAATTTCTTGGATGAAATACAAATAAAGATGCCACTACAATATAAATAGTATTGGTAACTCAAAAAAAAATTTAATAGTGACAAAATTAATTAAATTCTTCAATTCTTGCACCACAGTCTAATTTAGGACACACTAACTGGAATTAGACACACTAACTGGACCCAAAAGTAACTAGGGGGCTAAACTATTAAACCTAGACTCTACATCCGAGGAATTAAGGATAGAGAGAGAGCTTGAGGCGAAGAGAAGAGTTAAGGAATAGAGAGAATAAATGAGTAAGAGAAAGTAAATACTAGATCCATAGCCTTTGTATTCGAACCATGCATTCTGGGATTATCCCCAGGGATACGAAGCCTTGAGTAAGAGCACTCGCTCAAACTCAAAAAACTGTGATCAAAATTGGTTGCAGTTCGCAAAATATAAATTCGAAGAACATTATAGACCGACAGGAGATGGTGCAGATTTAGGGAAGTGCAGTTGTTCGCATTTAACTCTATCAAGTTACATGGAAGATCCTGTATGCACCGAAGCCACTTGCAATCTATTGGAGTTTCAGTTGATTAAGTAGTTTGATGGTTGAGCCCTATACACTCAATTTGAAAATGCAGAAACCACATATATCAGTACGTAATTCCCAAGATGACAAAGAGAGAAATGATGCGCCCACCCGAGTGAGAGACTAAGGACATAATTAAAGTATAACTAGGTTTGCATAAAAGAAGACATCTGAACAATAAGAATTCTTGTCCCCTAAATAAATTGTAAGCTAAACATTTGTGCTTGCATCATTGACTTCATGGCCTCCATTTGCTCCGATTTCTTGTGTATTGGTCGCCTCAAACTTCTTTCTCCTTATTACTACCAGCCATGTAAAGATTTCCAATAACAAGCCAACCGCACCCAGAGCAATGATGGTCCCGGCATATGTTCGCTTCCAATAATTGTGTCCATTCGTGATCTTAAAGCTTGATAATGCTGAGGATTATGATAGCATAACCAAGAGAATGGTGGTAGATGGTCCAGTAGATTCTGTATTTGTTATTTGGATTTGACTTACGAATCAAGGCACTTACCTGTAAGGAAAATCCATGCCATGCCATGTGTAAGTTAACAAGGCAAAATAAGTAAATTTTGGATTGGATTTTTAAAGAAAATAAGTCGAAATAAATTAAATTACCGAACAGCTGCCATGACTAGCAAAGCTATGCCAATATTTTTGTGTTTTGAAAAGTTGATTCCTCGATTGACACTGCCAAGTTTAATACCGATTCCCCATCCGGCGATACCAAGACAAAAGGCCATAATTTGGCAGGCTCTGTGGAGATCATACCAAGCTAGATGTACCGAATTAAACATCTTAACCGACTTAAACACCTTTAGGTACCTAGCCAGTATGGCTCCAATTGGCATCAGAATTCTCCATTTAGTATTCCATGAACCTGCAGGAAATTAGGTTAATGATTCCATTATAGTCCAATACGTACAAAAAAAAAGGTAATTAAAACATAGTAAAACAATAAACATATATAGTATGATTACTTACATTTTTTAAGAGAGCTTTTGAGTTAATTCCTCCTCCAGTTGAAGAAGGAGACGTTACTGTTCCACTTGCAAAATTCAAGGTGCCAAAAGATAGCATATTATCTTCAGATAAATCATGCATACGAGGCGAGCCTCCTCGCACTGGACCTTCTTGCCAAACGTGGTTGGTCGATAGCAGGGTACTGTCTTGCTGCAAAGTTGCATAGATGATCATCTCCCCACCTGAATACTCAGCTCTAAGATTTGAGACCCCAAAGCTCAGGTTGCCAGGCTTCATAGTAGGAGTGCCGGACACCGGAGTAGCATAAGCGACCATGTTTCCGTCAGAGTCCTGGTAAGCTACGAGTGCCTGTGGCCCTGCCATCATCTGCCCGCCTGGATTGAGTGCCCAGGCAATCCAGTTTGATGTAGATGTTTCGGGTTTGCGAAAGGCGATGTCGGCTGTTTGGTTTGCCGGGTAGTAGTTCCAGTACAGATACGAATTGAGGCGGAGGAGATCATTACACGTAGCATATGCTTGATTATCGCGGAACGTTAAGCTATGACAAGCTTGAGTTGGAGATGGAGACGGAGATGGAGATGGTGCAGATGGAGATGGTAGGGTGATAAGCAGCGTACAAGCCAAAAGTAAAGCAGTCACTGAAAAGATTCGCATTGTATATTGCACAGACAGAAGACAATATTAAATATGATCACCCTGAAAATTATGACTGCCAGGAACAAAAAAAGACATAATTTGAGTTTAGTTGTGTTAAAGATCAACACCACTAAATTAAATCTAGGTTGTTATTATCTAGATTTGGTCTTAGGTTGTTATCATTTAAAATATCTAGATTAGACATTAGTTAGCTTTATCTATTTTTCAAAGTTTGAAGGAGATTGTTAGTTTCCTAATTTCTAGGTTAGTTGTTAATTTTGTAGCCTATATAAAGGCCCTACTTTCTAATGGAATAGCATCCCAAGCATTAGAGCTTTCTAGCATTTCTCTCTGAGTATTCTAAGAGTGTATTCTCTCTTTTTTATTTGTTGTCTTATTACTACTACTCTTTGTGAGTTTTTCCATCTTTCCTAACCCGAGTTCTGCACGACCTGCTTGTGCAAGTTAGTCTTGCTTAGTATCAGTACAGTCTGTCTGTGCAACGAGGTTGGTTGTGTGAAAGGTTAGTGCTTTGTGCTGCGCATAGTTCAACAATCTGGTAGCGGAGCAGGTCCTTCTTCGAGAAGTCACGTAGAGGAGTTTTGTGAGAATCTTTTGTCGATACAATGACCGAAATACAAGTTATCGGCGCAATGGAGAAGCTCAACAACAACAACTATAGTACGTGGTCAACCTGCATGATGTCCTACTTGCAAGGACAAGATATGTGGGAAGTGGTCAATGGTACCGAGGTAGCACAACCTGCAGATGTAAACGGAGAGTTGTGGAAGTGGAAGATTAAAGTGGGCAAGGCAATGTTCGCTTTGAAGACAACAGTAAGAAAGGAAATGCTGCAATGCATACAGAAAGCTGAAACTCCAAAAGAAGCTTGGGATACACTTGTCACTCGATTCTCTAAAAAGAATGATACGAAGCTTCAACTTTTAGAGAACGAGTTGTTGTCGGTGACACAAGGCAACATGACAATAGCACAATACTTCCACAAAGTGAAGTTCTTGTGCCGTGAGATTTCGGAGTTGGATCCAGAAGCATCTATCGGCGATTCCAGGATGAAGAGAATTCTTATCCATGGTTTAAGGCCGGAATTTAGAAGCTTTATTGCTGCTGTACAAGGTTGGCCAAAACAGCCATCACTTGAGGAGTTTGAGAATTTGCTAGCCGGTCAAGAAGACTTAGCTAAGCAAATGGGAGGAGTCTCACTGAAGAATGAAGAAGAGGCACTCTATGCAAAGAAGAGCAAGTGGAATTCCAAACAGCATGAAGGTGGTGGATCCAAGAAGAATGGTGATAAAAGTCATCATGGTGAGTCGAGCACTCGTGAAGGAGGCTCAAAGAACTGTTCTAGTGGAAGGAGGTTCGAAGGAAAGTGTTACAACTGTAACAAGAAGGGACACATGGCGAAAGACTGTTGGTCTAAGAAGAAAGCCATGGAGAGCAATGCTGCCACATACGATGATGGAGAAGAATGGGATGCTGAAGCATTGTTTGCTGTTGAAGACAAAGAGTTTGCATTTACAGCGACAACACATAATCAAATCGATTATGAGAACGACTGGATTATTGATTCAGATTGTTCAAACCATATGACAGGTGACAAAGTCATACTGCAAGATTTGTCAGAATTCTATGAAGCATCTGCATGGTGGTCCTCAGACAAGAAAGCACTGCCAGAATCAGATAATCTGAAAGAGACAGTGGAGTCTTCTCAAGTTCAGCTAAGTTTAGGAGAAGCTGAAGGTTTAGAAGAAGGTGGAGTGGTGTAGCTGTAGCTCAAAGTCCTTGGCAAACAGGTGTGCACCAAAGGCCGAATGAAGAAGTTAGGCCGTATGAAGAAGCTGAGCCAAGTGGAGATAGCGAGCCGAGTGGAGGAGGCGAGCTGAGTACAGCAGAGCTTGGAGAAGGTGAGCCAAGTGGAGATAGTGAGTCAAGTGAAGAAGGTGAGTTGGTTGCAGCTGAACTGCCAGCTCAGCCGAGAAGACCTAAGAAGCCGAATCCCAAGTATGCCAATGCTGCTGTTGTAGAAGATGTGAAAGAACCTGAGAGTTTTGAAGAAGCATCTTTGAGCTCAAGATGGATTAAAGCTATGGAAGAGGAGCTTGCAGCATTGGATCATAATCAGACTTGGGAGCTTATGCCACTGCCAGGAGGAGTAAAGCCTATTTCTTGCAAATGGGTTTACAAGATAAAGCGTCGCACAGATGGATCGATTGAGAGGTACAAGGCTCGTTTTTGTAGCTCGAGGATTCTCTCAACAATATGGACTAGACTATGATGAAACGTTCAGTGCAGTTGCAAAGCTTACAACTGTGCGAGTTCTACTAGCACTTGCAGCTAGTAAGAACTGGAACCTGTGGCAGATGGATGTGAAGAATGCATTTTTGCATGGGGAGCTAGATCGAGAGATCTACATGGATCAACCAAAGGGTTTCGAGAGTCAAGATCATTCCGAGTATGTATGTAAACTCCGGAAGGCCCTCTATGGACTAAAACAAGCACCAAGGGCCTGGTATGATTTAATCCTCACAGGAGATAGTGAAGAGGAAATTCTCCAAACAAAGCAAAATTTTTCAGTTCGCTTCCAGATGAAAGAGCTTGGACAACTTAAGCACTTTCTTGGTCTTGAAATTGACCGTACACAAGAAAGTATCTTTCTTCATCAGCAGAAATATTGCAAAGATTTGCTGAAGAAATTTAGAATGCACGATTGCAAACCAATATCGACACCTATGGAGCCAAACGCCAAGTTATGTGCTCATGAAGGAAAAGATTTGGAAGATGCAATGATGTATCGTCAATTAGTGGGTAGTTTGATATATCTGGCTCAAACAAGACCAGACATCTCCTATGCTGTCGGTGTGATGAGTCGGTATATGCAAAACCCAAAGAAGCCTCATTTGGAAGCAGTTAGAAGAATCTTGAGATATGTCAAGGGTACACTTGACAACGGAATTCTGTACAAGAGAGGTGAAGAATGCAGATTAGTTGGCTACTATGATGCTGACTATGCAGGTGATCATGATACCCGACGTTCAACTACTGGGTATGTATTTAAACTCGGATCTGGAGCAATTTCCTGGTGCAGTAAAAGACAACCAACGGTGTCTTTGTCCACAACTGAAGCAGAGTATCGAGCTGCAGCAGTGGCAGCTCAAGAGAGCACTTGGCTTGTGCAGTTGCTGAAGGATTTACATCAGTCAACTGATTATGCAATTCCTTTGTATTGTGATAATCAATCAGCAATACGTTTGGCTGAGAATCCCGTGTTTCATGCGAGGACTAAACACGTGGAGGTTCATTATCACTTTATCAGGGAAAAAGTTCTTGAAGAAGAAGTGGAGCTGAGGCAGGTGAAGACTGAAGATCAAGTCGCAGATGTGTTCACAAAAGGCTTGAGTGGAAACAAGTTTGAACGCTTTTGTCATCAGCTCGGTATGGTAGAAAGAGCGGGAGTTGGTGTTGAGGGGGAGTGTTAAAGATCAAGACCACTAAATTAAATATAGGTTGTTATTATCTAGATTTGGTCTTAGGTTGTTATCATTTAAAATATCTAGATTAGACATTAGTTAACTTTATCTATTTTTCAAAGTTTGAAGAAGATTGTTAGTTTCCTAATTTCTAGGTTAGTTGTTAATTTTGTAGCCTATATAAAGGCCCTACTTTCTTATGGAATAGCATCCCAAGCATTAGAGCTTTCTAGCATTTCTCTCTGAGTATTCTAAGAGTGTATTCTCTCTTTTTAATTTGTTGTCTTATTACTACTACTCTTTGTGAGTTTTTCTATCTTTCCTAACCCGAGTTCTGCACGACCTGCATATGTAGAAGAAAGAAGCAAGGCAATATATATTCATCAAGGTCGACACGCTATTACAACAAAGAATAATTGAGTCACACAAGTTAAATGGATCACTGCATAAAAGAAGTTACTAGGCCCTAATGGAATTGTTTTGACAGAAGGACTTACCAAAAACACACAGCTTTTTGTGATAGGCAAAATAATAGCATGGCCCCTCTATTTATAAACAACGATATATAGCTATGTAATCCTAAACCATAACACAATAGGTTTACTCAGTATTCCTAAGCTCATCCAACCTAGAACTAACATTGCCATGTTAGTTTTTGAACTAACTAGGCCAATACTCCTGCTCCAACCAATAATAGAACTAAGATCATCCAAGCCAGACGTAAAAATCTTTATACCATAAAAAAAAAAAATCTCACGGCCCCTGATTCTCTCTTGCAACATCTTACATAAAAAGAATTAGAGGTAATATTTATACAAAATTAAGGAGACTTATAAGGCAGGATGTTCCAACAAAGAATGCATGCCAAGAAAAGATCATCTCAATTCAATTGATAATGATAAGTTTCAAAGGCTAAAAATACCAGACATAGCTCTCTAACGTGTTTATATTCTATTATGTTGCATGTCACCCGAAGGCAAAAATATGTCTTTTTCCCTCAAATAGTCAAATGGGTGAATCTTCGAGTTGGGAGAAAATGAGTTAATAATGGTGGCAGGTTCTTGCAGTCATGACAATCCGCTTCTAGCAATCACCATGCACGACCTCCATGTTCCAGTGACCATTTCAACAAAAAACTTAAGCCGATGTCCCAAGACTTGTTTTGATCTTGTTAATCTGACAAAGTTATATGAGCCATGAATTGATTCCAGCATATATATCAAGGGTTAGCTTAATTAATTCAGGTTTCAAGAGAATTCTAACTTCATGGATCGTCGTCGTTCATGATGAATAAATTGTAAATATCACTCTAGTTGAATCCAAAATCTGGCATAGAAAAGTAATTACATCCACACTTTCCGGGAAAACCATCTCATCTTCCCTGAACGATGTTTGGTTGCCAAATTGGTTATAAAAGAAAAAATATATATAGATTCTGCAGCTGAAACAACGATTTTCTGCAAGGGATTTGACATTGAGGTAGCTACGTAACTTGATCAGGAAGGAAAATACTTATGACCATATCCATTGGATTTTTCGAAACTTTGAACGTTGGTGTTTCGTTTTCACTGCCGGATTGTGTGAATATAGCTAAAACAGCGACATAACTTCAGTCTATACCTTTATCTAATACAATAGTGATAATTTCGTTTCACATCTTAGCATTACTGGCCAGAAAATGACATTCAATTAATTAACTTTGAAAAGCTCCTACAGCGGCGGTCAGTTCAGGTTATAATATAAAATATTGGCGTATTCATATTTTTAAATTCCTTTTCCATTTATTTTTCTGGTTAATATTCCACACTTTCTCTTTCATGACACACATTCAGGATATTTCTCATGTTGCAATCTTTCATCTTTGTCTAGCTTCACACATT
Organism: Turnera subulata; assembly: GCA_028386065.3. Taxonomy (NCBI): domain Eukaryota; kingdom Viridiplantae; phylum Streptophyta; class Magnoliopsida; order Malpighiales; family Passifloraceae; genus Turnera; species Turnera subulata. Next base: position 93,411 of record JAKUCV010001497.1, on the reverse strand, counting down.
CTAGAGCCACTCCAATCAGAGCTTCCATCTTCCTCTTGTCAAACTTGCCTTCCAACCTGGGGTCTACAATCTTTTCCATCCAAGAATCCGTAGCATTTTCACTGTTCAAAATTTCTCTCATCCATATGGAACCATCATTTTGTCCTGAGTTTCTTCTGCTGGACACTTTCCAGTCGCCATTCCCAGCAACACCATTCCATAGCTGTAAACATCCACTTTAGAGGTGATGGACAGATTGGAAATCCACTCCGGAGCCATGTAACCTCCAGTTCCTCTAATCCGCGAGAACCTCGGGTTTAAGTGGCGGCTGCCTATCTTTAGTGGCGCCTGAGATAGGCCAAAATCTGATACTTTAGGCTGGTAATTGCCGTCCAAAAGTATGTTTTGAGGCTTTACATCACAATGTAGAACCCACTCTAAGCACTCTTCATGCAAATATGCTAGCCCTTTGGCTGCCCCTACAGCAATGTTGAACCTCTTCTCGAAATCAACCGCATTGGATGTGAGATTTTCTGCCAAGGATCCATGCTCCATGTATTCGTAAACAAGAAGCCTATGCTTTCCCTCTGCACAATATCCCCACAAGTTTATCAAGTTCATGTGATTGAGTTTCCCTACTGTGCTAACTTCTGCTTGGAATTCTGCTTCCCCTTGGTATGCTACATTCAATCTCTTTATTGCTGCAACTCTACGGTCCGGTAGTATTCCTTTGTACACAATTCCTCCTGCCCCTCTCCCAATCTCTTCTCCGAAACCTCGAGTTGCCTTTTCAAGTTCTGAGAGTGTGAACCTTCTAAACTGAGTTGCAATAGGAGAGTAACCTTGCATTCCTGAGTTTTGGTGGGTTCTTATCAAGCAAAACCACACCAAGAAAATGACAAAGAACTCAACAATTCCGAATGCACACGAGAACCAAAGTATGAACCTTAACGATCCATTTTCATGACTTTTTGGATAACTTCTGTACAGTTGTTCAACAATTTGACTTGAACAATCTAATTTGTCAACGGTAATGTTGGAAAAGATATCAGTTTCTGGCACCTTGACGTAGATGTCTCCTTCAAACTGTGGAAAATGATGCCCATTCAGTAATGCCATCTTTGGATAACAGTAAGGAATGTTACTGGGATAATTATGCTTGAGGAACTTAAACTGGAATCCTTTACAATTGCAGAGATGCAAGCACAAATTCTCACATATTTCTAGTGTGTAATTAGGATAGAACCCATAATCATAACCATAAAACTCAACATTTTTCAGCTGAAGGAACCGAACCTCGGTTGCAGCACAAGAAAATTTGAATTCCGGTTCACAACCCAAAGACCAGTCACTCAAATCCTTGATCTTGAAACCTGGAAGACAGTAGCATCTTCTGCCAGAAGAAGCATCGTAGCTGCACACACTGTTAGGTCCACAAATTCCATGAATCCTGCAAGGTTCTGACATGACTTGCCATGACACAATCCCTTTCCTTCCCCTATCAGCTCGACTGTACAGTCTCAGATTAGCATCAACATCAAGTTTCAGCCTCCTCTGGACCCTGGTTCCATAATCTGCTGCAGTGAAAGTAAATCCATCAGATGAGCTGAAATTGCCTAGAGAATCAAGAACCGCAATCCTGGTGCGGTTGAAAGCGAACCTTCCTGCTTCCCAGCTCAAAAGATACAGTTCTGGCCAGTAAATGCTTGAAGCCTCAGGACCATCATAAAGAAGCCTGATTATGTTGTCAGTATCAAAATAGAACTTATAGAGTCCTGAAGAATAATAAGCGTGACTTCTTGAGGAGACAAGGTGCTCATCCTTGGAGAGTGGTTGTCCAGGTAGGAGTGTATCTGTAGGGAAATCAAAGCTTTGCCATAGCACCAACCCCTCCTTGCAATACAACACAATATTACCATTGTCAAGGAGGGATAACTTTCCAGTGCACCTTGAAACAGCACCTGAAAGACCAGGCTATGAGCCCGCCTCCGTCAGTGAGTACAAGATTACCAGATTTTAGCAGTGTGAACTTTGAATTTTTCCAATTAATTGGTCGGTCACGGTTTGCCGTCCAAACCACAGTGCAGTTGTTACTGCAGTGAGTTTCAGTAAGCCATATAGAGAAGATATATGCATTATCACCAACAGGAAAGAAGCCAGGAGAGAAGACACCACCTGGTGAAGTCAAAACATCATCTTTGTTCTCCACTGATAAAGATGAGTCCACAATTAAGCTATCAAGTGCCGAAGATGGAAGTGGAGAAGACAAAGTTTACAGCAGATAAAATAAGAAAGGTAGGCTAGCCATTAAACTAATTTGAAAGTGGTTTGAACGAGAGATTATGCTAGTATAGAAAGGGGAAAGAATCGAACTTACAAAAAACCAGTAAAATACTTTCCAGGTTGAACAGTCAAACATTTCAAAACTCTAACTGGATGAAAGAAGGAAAAAGTTGCATGAGTGTAAAATTATGCTTTGGACTTCATCTATCAACTTAATTTGCATAGGTTGTTGAGTTTAGTTGGTCACTTAACATAGTAGTAACTCAGTCTTTGTTTTTGAGAATCATAATAAATACCAATCAGCTATAGCTATCGTTCAAGTGATATTGAGATCTCCTTTGAGCTAAAGATCTCAAATTCGAATCCGAGCCCGCTGTTAAACAGAAAAAAAAGAAAAACACACACTTTTTATGGTGTAGAAATCCAATATTTGGAGCTTTAGCCCGACTATCCTGCATTCAACCCGGGTTGCGCCCCTGGTTGTGATGGGTGAGTATCCCAATAGAGATTTTTTTTACACAAGAAGACTCAAACCCGAAACCAAGCTTAATTAAAATCAAATCGCTTACCATGTAGACCAACCCACATAGAAAAAAGTAAAAAACAAAAACATTCATTTTTTTTTTTTTTTGGTTTTTCTCCTACTGATCCGGATCCGACCCGCAACGAAAACACTCATTCTAATCAGTCAGGCTGGTCATTCCCACACATACCTCCAATAAGGTTACATTACATCTCACAAGAATCTCCACAAATTAGAACAATTAGTCACCGTAATGAGTTACATCTCTCAATGTTCGAATTTGAGTGGAACCCTGTAAAAAAAATACTCATTCAAATCAATCAGGCAGGTCATTTCTGCACATACCTCCATATGCTCCGCTTCCAAGTTGCAAACAAATAAATTTCAAGTGTCTTTGAAGTGCATGCAAATCCCAGCCTCCGTCAACACATAACAATCCCATCCCCAGCAAGTATCAGATAATATGTGAATGGTCTTTGGAAGGGAAGGAGCAAGAACATGTGCAAAGGCCCATTTCCGGTTTGGACGTCTCATTTGTTGATGTAGAGGAAACACAATTGAAGATCCATAGCTTTTTTACTCGAACCAATCTGGGCTTTCATCTCCAGGGATACAAAGCCTTGAGTAAGAGCACTCCCTGCTACTCGTAAACCTCTGATGATCCAAATTGAAGCAGTTCGCAAAGTATAAATTCGAAGAAAATCGTAGACCGACTGTGACCGGAGATGGAGCAGATGTCAGGGAAGTGCAGTTGTTGGCATTTAACTCTATCAGGTTACATGGAAGATCATGTATGCACCGAAGCCTCTTACAATCCATTAGATAAAGGAGTTGCAGTTGAGAGATTAGTTTGATGCTTGAGCCTATACACTCAAGGCTCTTCATACGTCGTATGCTGTCTGGAATGGGCTGCTTATCCATGAGCATCCCCATAGATCAGAAGAGACTAAATGTTCTTAAATTTTTCAACTTCCCAATGAGATTGGGAAGAGATTCGAGATTCCTGCATATGCACCACTTGGTGAGTTCCATACGCGTGACCAGGACACCACTCTGTAACTCAAAACCTCTTGGGTACATGGGTCCACTTCACTTATATGTTACTCACTTGTCTTCTTTCTCTCGGACGTGGGATACACCACTCAAACTTATATTCCAACAGTTATCTTTCGTCCATGCAAAAGATTGATGAACCTGAGACAATTTAGGCCACCAATTTCATTTGGCAAACTAGTTCTTGTTTTGGGAAGAGACAATGACTCAAGTTGGGATAGGTGCCCAATTGATGCTGGTACATTTTTTATGCCAGACCCGCCTAGATTTAACTCTTTCACAGTTGATGGAAGTTTTTGAAAATCTGTGATTTTTGGACACCCACCGAGATAAACTTCTGAAGAGAGGTGAAGCGAAGATTGGCTGAAAAGCCACACAAACTTTTGCAGAATGATAAATTTATCATAGTGAGCTTGGAACAGAACTGGATAGAATAGGGGATTTCAGCCAAGCTATAACACAATGATAGATTTAATTCCTCCAGATTTGGGACTTCACAAAGATCCATAATCTTAATCAGGTGGTCTGACCCACTGAGGTCGCATGTTTTTAGATTAACCAAACGCTGAAAAGAAAAATACAAAGTAAAGTTACATCAAGACAAAACAATTAAACTATTCCAAGATATTATAATTTTGATTTTTTTCTGAAAGTTATATCAAAACATACACACGCACCACATTGTCTCCATTCCAAAGCTGTTCAAGGCTGCTGCAACGCATCTGACAAGATTGTCTGGATTAAAATTCAATGGTAAAGTTGGTGATGGATATAGGTCCCAGTGTAGTAGTCTAAGACTACTTGGAAGATACTCAAGCCCTTGAGAAAGATTCACTATTGACATGCCATAACCCCAATAGAAATGAAGCAATCTTAGATTGTATAATTCCTCGAAGACTTGAGGACTTATTTGCAAATGGCTAATTTGGGAGATATCTTGACAAAACTTCAACCCTGTGAGCACCCTAAATGTTTCAGAAACCAAAAAAAAAAAAAAAAACAAAACAAAACAAAAGAGCCAAGATGTTATTAAACTACAAATAAACAAATTGATGAACATATGGCTGGAAGTAGACAAAGTACTAATTGCCTCTTACCTTTGGATTAGTCAAAACAGAGAGGATATCCTTATAATGCCACAACCTGCTTCGTCTTCTTGGAACATTAATGTTTTCCTTCATAACAATATCCTTAGCCATTTGTTGTATCAAGTCATGCATTCCCATTTTCTTATCCCAGGAAATAGTTATTAAACACTTATCCTGGAGATTCCTTATCCCTTCTTTAGGAAACAATTCACAAGCATCCAAAATCCACTCGAATTCGTGTAAGAACCACCCTTTGAATACAAATGCAATAGCAAGAAATATCTGTTGTTCGTGCCACTCCAGCCCATCATAACTAAGTTTCAGAACATTTTGAATGTCCTTGTTCGGAAAGCTTTCCAATCTTCTTAATGTGCTTTCCCATATTGCTTCATCCTTCTTGTACAAATCTCTTCCCAAAAATTTTAAGTGCTACGGGAATAGCGTCAGCATATTGCAGCACTTTTTTGGTTAAGTTCATCCATCCACAAATGATATGATCCTTTTCGAATGCATGTAACTTGAAGAGTTGAAGTGAATCATCATAGTTTAGTTTCTGGACCTCGTAGATTTTATGACACTGATACTGGAGAACATGTCTATCCTTGCTTGTCAAGATAATTCTACTTTCAGGTCCAAAATTATAATTCTCCCTCTTCCCTAGGATACACTTCAATTGTTGAATGCCACTCACATCATCTAGAACCAATAGAACCCTTTTCCTTTGCAGCATCCTCTTTATGTTAGGAGGCAACACATTCAGAGTTCCTATATCTAACTCTGGCTTTTCCAATACTTGAGAGAAAACTTTATTTCTAAAATGTAGCAGCCCAAATTTAGCAGAATCTTCACTCACATTTGGCAAGAAACAACTTCCTTCAAATTGTTGGAAATATGAACAAGCTGCAGTAATTTGCAGCAGCAGTTTTCTTTTGGCTCCACCATCACATTCAGTTTCTAGAAGGATTTGAATATGCTAGTGGTTCTTTCATTATTCCATTTGTTAGTTTAATATGTTATCTGAGTTGTAGTGTGTTTCCGTTAAGTGTTGTACTATTATGAGGAATCTTAGGAAAAGCAAGTGTGAGCTGTCAAAGTTGAGTGGAGTGGTTGGGTTATAGGCTGTTTTTCTGCCTATATAAATGTGTCTTGTAAATCAGTTTCAAACAAGTGAAATCAAGTTAAGAAAAACGTTGATGTTTCACTTCAATATTACTCTGATTGTTCAGAGTGGTTTAAAACAAAATGATTGAGTGAATTGAGAGAAAATCAATAGAACAGTAACCAAGAAAGTCAGCCTTGGTTTCCGCAGAATTTCTGGAAATTTTCCAGAAAACATCGATGTTCTTAGCGTAAAAAAGCCAACACAAATTGACTCGAAATCGCATTGAATACAATTTCTGTGATGGTTGTCTTCCCTATACCACTCATCCCCCAAATTCCGGCAATGTGAATTGTTCCTGTTCCTATGTTGTTGTCGGAAACTAATGATAGAACCTCCTGAACACGTGATTCCAATCCAACTAAGCTAGTTAAATCATTGCAGGATGTAGATGTAAGCTTCAGCTTCTCTGAGATGTCATTCAACATTGCTTTAGTAAGTTCAGCCGCACATCTAGAAATAAACAACCGAAGTTTTATATAATGTCAAAATAAATCTAATCAACCATGTATACAAATCATCAAAACTATATAGTATATATAAGGAGGACAAAAAATAAATCAGAATGGCTACTTGTGTTAGAGCTTGTTTCCATGTCTCTATCTTGTCAGAGCCAAATCTTTGTTGATGTCGGATAAGTACTTTGCCAAGGTACCCTGCAACTCTTAAACATCAGTTGGATCCACACCATAGAAAACTGGTAGAACGGTCTGTTTTCGGGTGCATCTGCTGCATTGTTGAATGTGGAGGAGCTCATCCAAGCACCACTCGGATTCTGCATAGTTCTTGGAGAAAATGACCACAGAAATGTTGGATTCTTTGTGAGAGGATGTGTGATATATCATCTCCTCCACAAAGTCCGCCTTCATCAATAAAGGTTTTGACTTTTTTTTTTTTTTACTTGTGCAACTTGTAGAAGGGAGAAAATATTTGATAAAACCAGTTGACAAATGGCAGCCCTAATCGGTGTTGTTTTTGCTTCAAAGGTCATTAGTTTTCTATCAATATATATTATTATTATTTTTTTTGGTTGTTGTTTTAGAGGCTACTTCCGACTCCAGACTTTCAATCTTGAAAGCGACCTTACTACTACTTGAGCTATTACTCAGGTCAAATTATGATTGAACATATATACAACAGATCCATGATTGAATTGAATGACCATCAAAATAGTATAACACCTGAATAATGCAATTCCAGTCCAAGAATGCCTTATCAAACGTAATTGTTTGACTCTAATCTGTGCAAACTATGCAACTTACGACTGCTAACGATGGCCAATTATTGGGCTACAGCTTTCTTCCAGATCCAACACATAGTGATTACTACAATCTTTAGCTGCTGCCTGTGTCCATTCATATCCTGTTCACAAAGTCCTTTCTCTCCAAGAATTTAGACCACCATTCTTTTATCCCTGAAAAGAAACTCTCTTTTGGCATATAAAATTTTCAGATCCAAACCAAGTAGCATTTTGCATGGTCACATAGAAATAGAGCGTGATCAATGCTTTCAACTATGCATCCACATAAGCTACATGTCTTTGGAACATCAACATTCCATTTGATATATATAAGGCATTCTTCGACCGGAATTGCATTATTCACGACTTAATACTACTTTGATGGTCATTCAATTGGATCATGGATTTGTTTGTATGTTCAATCATCTTTCATTTGAAAAAAAAAAATGGATTTTTTTGAGATTTTTAGTACTGATATGAAAAATAAATGTCATTATTACTACTGTCAGATAAAAATGATTTTTTTCATACCTGAATTTACCTCCAATAATTCAATATGGATGGCTATAGCGGTCATGAGGCTGATATTCATATCTTTTATGGTAGCGGAGCTAGCATTCATTCTTTGGGTTTGTTTTTCTGTTCTTCAACATGTCAACCTCCCCAAACTCGTCTTCCTCTGCACTTTCCAGTTCTTCATCTTCTTCTTCTTCTTCTTCTTCTTCCTCCTTCATTCCTACTCTTTCAGCCCCAAGCTCTACCGTTCATTCTGTGCTTAGTGTTAGCAACAACCGAAACTATGTACCTACTAAACTAGACTTCAGTGATTTTCTGGTTTGGCAAAGCCTTCTCTACATAGTTTTTCAATCCCATCAGGTCATGGACCACGTTGATGGAACTAGTATGCAACTGGATGCTTACCTTCCTTTGATATCGAAAATTTTAATAATTATCTGCAATCCTCACCTTAAACCACCCCAATTCCACCACTGCGATCAAATCCTTAATTTCTTGGATGAAATACAAATAAAGATGCCACTACAATATAAATAGTATTTGGTAACCAGTGTTGTTAAACTCGGACTGGCCCGGATGGTCGAACCCGGTTAACCGCGACCCGGATGGTAACTCGAAAGAAATTTAATAGTGACAAAATTAATTAAATTCTTCAATTCTTGCACCACAGTCTAATTTAGGACTCACTAACTGGACCCGAAAGTAACTAGGGGGCTAAACTATTAAACCTATACTCTACATCCGAGGAACTAAGGATAGAGAGAGAGCTTAAGGCGAAGAGAAGAGTTAAGGAATAGAGAGAATAAATGAGTTAGAGAAAGAACTAGATCCATAGCCTTTGTACACGAACCATGCATTCTGGGATTATCCCCAGGAATACGAAGCCTTGAGTAAGAGCACTCGCTCAAACTCATAAAACTGTGATCCAAATTGGTTGCAGTTCGCAAAATATAAATTCGAAGAACATTCTAGACCGACAGGAGATGGTGCAGATGTTAGAGAAGTGCAGTTGTTCGCATTTAACTCTATCAGGTTACATGGAAGATCCTGTATGCACCGAATGGCCTCTTGCAATCTGTTAGATAAAGGAGTTTCAGTTGATTAAGTAGTTTGATGGTTGAGCCCTATACACTCAATACTAGTCCTGCATAAATCTAGCTGTTTAAGAGATGGGCAAAGAATGTCTGGCGAAATTCTAATCCGAGTCTAGGCGCGCTATACGGTCAGCAGCTGTGTGCGCTGCCTAAATCCCCCAAAAGAAAAACATAAAATGATAAAAATGGAATCATGGGATTCAATCTTATACTAAAAGTATGACCCTTATATTAATCAGCATAACTAAATTCAATCTTTAAAAATCTGTATAATTGAAAATGCAGAAACTACATATATCAGTACGTAATTCCCAAGATGACAAAGAGAAAAATGATACGCCCACCCGAGTGAGAGACTAAGGAAATAATTAAAGAAAAACTAGGCTTGCATAAAAGAAGACATCTGAAAAATAAGAATTCTTGTCCCCTAAATAAATTGTAAGCTAAACATTTGTGCTTGCATCATTGACTTCATGGCCTCCATTTGCTCCGATTTCTTGTGTATTGGTCGCCTCAAACTTCTTTCTCCTTATTACTACCAGCCATGTAAAGATTTCCAATAACATGGCAACCGCACCCAGAGCAATGATGATCCCAGCATATGTCCGCTTCCAATAATTGTGTCCATTCATGATCTTAAAGCCTTGAAAGATGCTGAGGATTATGATAGCATAACCAAGAGAATGGTGGTAGATGGTCCAGTAGATTCTGTATTTGTGATTTGGATTTGGCTTACGAATCAAGGCACTTACCTGTAAGGAAAATCCATGCCATGCCATGTGTAAGTAATTAGAAGACTACAAAATTAATATGGATTCGAGTGGAACAAGGCAAAATAAGTAAATTTTGGATTGGATTTTTAAAGAAAATAAAGGGAAATAAATTAAATTGCCTGAACAGCTGCCATGACTAGCAAAGCTATGCCAATATTTTTGTGTTTTGAAAAGTTGATTCCTCGATTGACACTGCCAAGTTTAATACCGATTCCCCATCCGGCGACACCAAGAAAAAGGCAATAATTTGGCAGGCTCTGTGGAGATCATACCAAGCTGGATGAACTGAATTAAACAACCTAACCGACTTAAACACCTTTAGGCACCTAGCCAGTATGGCTCCAATTGGCATCAGAATTCCCCATCCTATTGCATTTAGTATTCCATGAACCTGCAGTAAATTAGGTTAATGATTCCATTATAGTCCGTACAAAAAAAAAGGTAATTAAAACATAGTAAAACAATAAACATATATAGTATGATTACTTACATTTTTTAAGAGAGCTTTTGAGTTAATTCCTCCTCCAGTTGAAGAAGGAGACGTTACTGTTCCACTTGCAAAATTCAAGGTGCCAAAAGATAGCATATTATCTTCAGATAAATCATGCATACGAGGCGAGCCTCCTCGCACTGGACCTTCTTGCCAAACGTGGTTGGTCGATAGCAGGGTACTGTCTTGCTGCAAAGTTGCATAGATGATCATCTCCCCACCTGAATACTCAGCTCTAAGATTTGAGACCCCAAAGCTCAGGTTGCCAGGCTTCATAGTAGGAGTGCCGGACACCGGAGTAGCATAAGCGACCATGTTTCCGTCAGAGTCCTGGTAAGCTACGAGTGCCTGTGGCCCTGCCATCATCTGCCCGCCTGGATTGAGTGCCCAGGCAATCCAGTTTGATGTAGATGTTTCGGGTTTGCGAAAGGCGATGTCGGCTGTTTGGTTTGCCGGGTAGTAGTTCCAGTACAGATACGAATTGAGGCGGAGGAGATCATTACACGTAGCATATGCTTGATTATCGCGGAACGTTAAGCTATGACAAGCTTGAGTTGGAGATGGAGACGGAGATGGAGATGGTGCAGATGGAGATGGTAGGGTGATAAGCAGCGTACAAGCCAAAAGTAAAGCAGTCACTGAAAAGATTCGCATTGTATATTGCACAGCAGGAGACAATATTAAATATGATCACCCTGAAAATTATGACTGCCAGGAACAGAAAAGACATAATTTGAGTTTAGCTGAACAATGCAAAAGAAAACAATAACCACTAAAAATTGTGAAGTAAAAATAATCAACTAATGGACCAAAGACTTCGATAAAGAAAAAGAGCGAATATGTAGAAGAAAGAAGCAAAGCAATATATATTCATCAAGGTCGACACGCTATTACAACAAAGAATAATTGAGTCACACAAGTTAAATGGATGACTGCATAAAAGAAGTTACTAGGTCCTGATGGAATTGTTTCGATAGAAGGACTTACCAAAAAAACACAGCTTTTTGTGATGGCAAAATAATAGCATGGCCCCTCTATTTATAAGCAACCATATATAGCTATGTAATCCTAAACCATAACACAATAGGTTTACTCAGTATTCCTATGCTCATCCAACCTAGAACTAACATTGCCAGACTTAAAAATCTTTATACCATAAAAAAAAAAAAATCTCACGGCCCCTAATTCTCTCTTGCAACATCTTACATAAAAAGAATTAGAGGTAATATTTATACAAAATTAACCAGACTTATAAGGGAGGATGTTCCAACAAAGAATGCATGCCAAGAAAAGATCATCTCAATTCAATTGATAATGATAAGTTTCAGAGGCAAAAAATACAGACTCAGCTCTCTAACGTGTTTATATTCTAGTATTTTGCATGTCACCCGAAGGCAAAAATATGTCTTTTTCCCTCAAATAGTCAAATGGGTGAATCTTCGAGTTGGGAGGAAATGAGTTAATAATGGTGGCAGGTTCTTGCGGTCATGACAACCGGCTTCTAGCAATCACCATGCACGACCTTCATGTTCCAGTGACCATCTCAACCAAAAACTTAAGCCGATGTCCCAAGACTTGTTTTGATCTTGTTAATCTGACAAAGTTATATGAGCCATGAATTGATTCCAGCATATCAAGGGTTAGCTTAATTAATTCAGGTTTCAAGAGAATTCTAACTTCATGGATCGTCCTCGTTCATGATGAATAAATTGTAAATATCACTCTAGTTGAATCCAAAATCTGGCATAGAAAAGTAATTACATCCACACTTTCCGGGAAAACCATCTCATCTTCCCTGAACGATGTTTGGTTGCCAAATTGGTTATAAAAGAAAAAATATATATAGATTCTGCAGCTGAAACAACGATTTTCTGCAAGGGATTTGACATTGAGGTAGCTACGTAACTTGATCAGGAAGGAAAATGCTTATGACCATATCCATTGGATTTTTCGAAACTTTGAACGTTGGTGTTTCTTTTTCACTGCCGGATTGTGTGAATATAGCTTAAACAGCGACATAACTTCAGTCTATGCCTTTATATAATACAATAGTTATAATTTCGTTTCACTTCTTAGCATTACTGGCCCGAAAATGACATTCAATTAATTGACTTTGAAAAGCTCCTACAGCAGCGGTCAACTCAGGTTATACAAAATATTGGCATATTCAATATCTTTAAATTCCTTTTCCATTTATTTTTCTGGTTAATATTCCACACTATCTGGTTAATATTTCTCATGTTGCAAAAGCAGCTCAACCACTTGGCTCATGGCAGGTCTTTCATCTTTGTCTAGCTTCACACATTCTAGAGCCACTCCAATCAGAACTTCCATCTTCCTCTTGTCAAACTTGCCTTCCAACCTGGGGTCTACAATCTTTTCCACCCAAGAATCCGTAGCATTTTCACTGTTAAATTTTTCTCTCATCCATGGAACCATCATTTTGTCCTGAGTTTCTTCTGCTGGGCACTTTCCAGTCGCCATTCCCAGCAACACCATTCCGTAGCTGTAAACATCCACTTTAGAGGTGATGGACTGATTGGAAATCCACTCCGGAGCCATGTAACCTCGAGTTCCTCTAATCCGCGAGAACCTCGGGTTTAAGTGGCGGCTGCCTATCTTTAGTGGCTGAGATAGGCCAAAATCTGATACTTTAGGCTGGTAATTGCCGTCCAAAAGTATGTTTTGAGGCTTTACATCACAATGGAGAACCCACTCTAAGCACTCTTCATGCAACTATGCTAGCCCTTTGGCTGCCCCCACAGCAATGTTGAACCTCTTCTCGAAATCAACCGCATTGGATGTGAGATTTTCTGCCAAGGATCCATGCTCCATGTATTGGTAAACAAGAAGCCTATGATTTCCCTCAGCACAATATCCCCACAAGTCTATCAAGTTCATGTGATTGAGTTTCCCTATTGTGCTAACTTCTGCTTGGAATTCTGCTTCCCCTTGGTGTGCTACATTCAATCACTTTATTGCTGCAACTCTACGGTTCGGTAGTATTCCTTTGTACACAATTCCTCCTGCCCCTCTCCCAATCTCTTCTCCGAAACCTCGAGTTGCCTTTTCAAGTTCTGAGAGAGTGAACCTTCTAAACTGAGTTGTAATAGGGGTGTATGTAAGTTTCCGGATATGCTATTGACACTCAAGAGCAAGTAAAACATGCAGCGGAAAGACCGGAAACAAGCCTAGAACCACATGTGAAGCTGTAAAACCGAATAACAATTTTTACATACCTTGTTTGGTTGAGGTCTTTCACCCAACTGTAGAGCCGAATCAGCTAGAGCCAGACAAAAGCCTCGCCCCTCTACGGTATCCACATGAACCGTGATCTTCCCGGAATCGTCACACGAAACCAAGAACGAGCACTCCCGGACTGATGTGCTAGCAACAAGTAACCAGAAGCCTTCTATGTGTGTGTTTTTCTTCTAACTTTCACAAAGGAAGAAGAAAAGGAAGAGAGGTGTGTTTTGGGGAGCTCTGAAACGTGGTGAAGGAGTGAGGGAGCAGCAAAAATCTGATCACACTTACTCTAATCCCACTCAACCCCTAATGATAATGCATTAGTGGTAATGGCCAACATTTGGCCCCACTGAAAGTGACATTCACTAACAAGCTTTCCACTAATGCACAATCAAACACTAAGCACTAAGGGGGCTCAATTATTCTGCCAGTAAGTGAACCACCCAACCCAAAAACGACCTGGTTGAACCATGGTCCAACCACGGTCCAAACACACTCGGTCCAACCATGGTCCAACCACGGTTCAACCAACTGCTCGAATCAACGGTTCTATGTGTGTGACCCTGTAGGCACTTGTAACGTACGGCAATAATTGTAAAATTCTCATTTTACAATTATAAGCAAAGAGTGGCGTCTAGCAACACATCATTGCTACCCGAACGACAAGATCAGTACTGATTCTCTATGCCTCGGAATATGTCATCGTCCCTTCGTCCCATTATCTAGATCAAACACGAGACATGGAATATGTCAATCTCGTATATGTTTAATCTATGTTTCTTGATCCCCGAGTTAATTGTATAAAACGGATACCCGTGATATCACCATATCACCTAATCCGAGCATGGCCATGCATTTAACAGTTCAACTCTATCAAGAAACCATACGATAATATACCCGTTATATGGGTCGGACGAATCCCCTCTTGATCAATCAAAACCCACTACATACTCGGCATATACCCAATGATTACCCTTATGTCCACCCAGTTACGGATGACTAGGAATAATATCAAAGTACATGATTCATATGTTGGATACCTTGACGATCTCAGGTCGGAGGACAATTACATCTATAAGAACCACTAATGACATACATATAACGTTCCATGTAGTGTTCTTATGTGGGTCGGTCCAGTCCACAAGTTCTCCAACTTGTACCCGTATGTAGAATTCATATCACATATGCAATTCTCAACATACGCTAGTCTTAATTTATTATTACAACCCATCCGTAATAATAATCGACTAGGGACATTTAAGAATATGAAATATTCTAGGGTTATAAGTATGTGCAAGCGTTTATCTCATAAACGATACTTATTGGAATAACCTTAATGTGTATACATGACTACAAATAATCATCCATGATTGGCTTTTGGGCATATTACACTAACAATCTCCCACTTGCACTAAAGCCAATCATCCATATATCTCATACATGTGGATCTAGCATGACCATCATGCTTCCGCTGCGTGAGAGGATCAGTCAAAAGATCTGATACATAGTTCTCAAACGGAACTTTGTACAGCCACAGTTGTAGAGTCGGCAACTGTTTCTTGCCTGGAACTCTTCCAGCAAACAGCGCCACATCCAAGACAAAACACGTAAACTGATTGCGATATAAAATCATCCCTGTCTGTTTGGAAGCAAGCATCTTTGTAACACTTTACAACAAGCCCATCAACGCTTCCGTGAACCAGGAATGCATCCTTAGTACTTCTCAAGTACTTAAGGATATTTAACCGCTGTCCAGTGACTTTCACCGGGAGCAGATTGGCATCTGCTTGTGACACTCAAAGCATAAGCGACATCCGGTCTAGTACATAGCATGGCATATATGATAGATCCTATTGCAGAAGCATAAGGGATCTAACTCATCCACTCTCTCACCTTAGTCATACTAGGATATAGACTCTTTGAGAGAGATATGCCATGTGACATGGGCAAGAAAACCTTCTAGGAATCTTGCATGCTAAATGCCTTTAGCACCCTGTCAACATATGTACTCCGACTTAGCCCGAGAAGCCTTTTGGATCTATCACTATAGATCCTTATACCTAACACTTGGATAGCTCCTCCTAAGTCGTTCATTGAGAAATTCTTTCCTATCCAAGTCTTTACAGACTGTAGTGTCGGAATATAATTCTCAATAAGTGGAATGTCATCAATACACAACAATAAGAAAACTATAGTGCTCCCACTAACCTTCTTGTAAACACATAAATCATCTTCACTTTTAATGAAACCAAATTCTTTGATTACATCATTTAAAACGAAGATTCCAACTCCTAGAAGTCTGCCTTAGTCCACAAATGGACCTTTGCAAATTACATACCAAATCTCATAATCATGGTATGCAGCTATAGCCAATAGAATCCGGATGGATTTAACCATGGCGACTGGTGAGAAGGTTTCATCATAGTCAATACTATGAACTTGCTTGAAACCTTTCGCAACCAATTGCCCTTTAAAGGTAATCACATTACCATCCATGTCGGTCTTTCACAAAAACCCATTTGCACCCTATAGGTTTTACCCTTTCAGGTGGATCAAACAAGGTCCATACCTTGTTTTTCATACATGGATTCCATTTCCAAATTCATAGCTTCAAGCCACTTCTTGGAGTAAAGACCCGTAATGGTCAGCTGATAGGAAGTGGGCTCATCCTTACTTATGAGCATCACATCACCGGTATGAGTCACGAGAAATCCATATCTCTCGGGCTCATGCCGAATCCTATCCGACCTACGCGGTCCATGTGTTACAGGAACAGGATTTTCGTCCACAACACTTTGTGGTTCCTGTCCTTGTTCCATCTCAGCCTCTTTATCTCGAACTTCTTCGAGTTCTATTATCCTCCCACTAATTCTTCTAGAAATAGACATTCTTTCTAGAAAAATAGCATTCCGAGCCACAAACACTTTGTGCTCTATGGGATTATAGAAACAATACCCTTTAAGGTATCATACAAAAGGCACTTGTCGGATTTAGGGTCGAGTTTATCTGATGCTTCACGTCTCACGTAAGCCTCACAACCCTAAGTCCTCATAAAAGACAAATTGGGACGCTTCCCAATCCATATCTCATATGGTGTCTATCCAACCGATTAGATGGAACACGGTTAAGGTAAATGCAGCACTCAGTAATGCATGTCCGTAAGAGGAAGAAGGAAGGTCAGCTTGACTCATCATAGAACGAACCATGTCTAACAAGGTTTTGTTCCTCCTATCTGATACGCCATTCCAATGAGGCATACCTGGTGGAGTAAGTTGTGATACTATACCACAACTCTTTAGATAGTCAAGAAAGTCTCGGTCTAAGTATTCACCTCCGTGATCTTATCGAAGCATCTTAATACTTTCCGAGTCGATTATGTACTTCATTCTTAAATTCTTTGAACTTTTCAAAGGATTCCGATTTGTGTCTCATTAGATACACTTAGCCGTATCTACTGATGTCATCAGTAAATGTAATGAAGTATTGAAAACCACCTCTAGTCTGTGTAGACTTTGGTCCGCATACATCAGTATGTATTAGACCTAGCAAGTCCTAGGCTCTTCACCTTTACCTGTAAAGGAAGCCTTGGTCATTTTGCCTAATAAATATGACTCATATGTCTCATATGATTCAAAATAAAATGAGTCTAAGGTCCATCTTTATGGAGTTTAGGAATACGAGTCTCGTTTATATGGGCCAAACGACTATGCCAGAGATAGGTTTCACTAGAATCATGTAATCTAACCTTCTTCGTATTAACGTTATAGACAGGCGTTTACAGTTTTAGAACGTGCAAACCATCGTTAAAAATGCACCACCATAATTAATTTCTTTGCCATAAATAGAACAACAATTGTTCTTTATTATCAATGAAAAACTTTTCTTGTCCATACAAGACACAGAAATGAAATTTCTGCTTATGGTAGGCACATAATATCAATTGTCCAGTTCTAAAACCAAACTATTCTGTAAGGATAGATAGAAAGTCCCTACGGCTAATGTAGCAACTCTTGCTCCAATTCTGAGGCGTAGGTCTATCTCATCCTTAGCCAATCTCCCACTTTTTTCAGTTCCTACACATTTCTGAAATGTGAGAACCACATCCGGTATCTCATACCCACGATGCAGAGGTAGAGATATTAGCCTCTATAACAAAATACCTGAAGCGGAAGTCTCACTTCCCTTCTGCTTCTTTACCTCTTCAAGGTAAACAGGGCAGTTGCGTTTCTAATGGCTTGGTTTGTTGCAACGGAAACAATTTCCTGCCTTTGCAACATCACTTTTGGGTTTCAGCATATGAAATTAGAAGATGCACATGCACCAAACCTTTTGGTACATTTCTTCTTCTTCTCAAACTTTGCTTTTCCCTTTCTTTCTCTAAGGAAACCAAGACCCTCTGGGCTCTCAATGTATATTAACATCTTTAGCACATGAGGTCTAACGGGTAATAACTCGGCCATTTTGCATTGGAACAATGCCTTAGAGGTCTCGTACCTCCCATGCCTTGCTTGCTCTCCTGAGAGCATTTTCAGGTGTTCGATCATATCGAGCGCCCCCATGTTCTCATGTTGCTTCTGAAGCTCAAAGTCCATGGCAATTAGCATAAGGCATGCAACATCCAATGCATCATCAACATGCTTCTCACAAGCATCTACTTCTGCCCTAAAAGCATTAGGCGCCAATTCATTAAGAACAGGCCCTTCAAGGACATACAAATTTTTCTTGTTTGAAGACTATCCTCAAAATGTGATGCCACTCTAGGAAACTATTCCTATTCAGCTTGTCCTACTCAAGGACCAATCGCAATGATAAGTGCTAGTGTTTTGT